>APFE031323136.1:81864-168184 GCA_000404065.3 Pinus taeda | reverse complement strand
TTTCCATTGTTTCTCAACAATAAATAGGCATTCGAGCCTCATTGTAACACAGTTTTAGAACAGTTCAGAGGCATGTAGCCACACATCTCTTCTCAGAGATAAGCTACCATCGCCCTAGCTGGTTTATTTCCAATTCTGGTTGTAAGCATATTTCGGTATTTTCCATTAATGAAATGAAACATTATTTCCGCTGCATCTTTGTGTATATGGTTATCTCTGTATTTTATTGCGTTCCTGTTTAAATATGAATCAGTGGTATCAGAGCGGTCTGCTTTTTCTCTGTTTTTCTTTGCATGTCCCCAACGAGGTCGGGATATAAGGAGATAGTGCTTGAACTTTTCGAACCTTTGCAAGACCAGCCTCGCAAATCCCGACGGCCTCCCATGGCGGATGAGAAGAAAGATGAGGGGGTAGGAGATCCTATCAAAATATTGCTCGAAGAAGCCCTCGAGCGACAACGGAATGTGATGATGGACAGTTTTGCGCAGATCCTTCAGTGGCTGCATAGAGGTGACACATCGACTTCCAGCAGCTATTCTGGAAATGCCATGCCCTTTAAGGTACAAGTGAATTTTGAAATCCCCATCTTCGAGGGTAAAATAGACGCGGATGCGGTAGATAAATGGTTAAATATGCTAGAGGGTTATTTTTCTGTTCATGAATTTTCAAGTTGGGAAAAGATTGTTTTCGCTCTTCTCAAAGCAGCCCCCGACGTCAAGGAGTGGTGGGAAACCTACTGCGAGTAGAAGGATGAAAGCACAGGCTCACTATTTTCATCCGCATCCACTTGGGATTCATTTCGGGAAGCTATCAGGGAGAAGTACTACCCTGTCAAAAGCTACGAGGACAAATACATCAAATGGACCACACTGCGGCAGGGACGAGACTAAGATGTGCCAGAGTTCACAAACACTTTTCATACCCTTCGCACACAGTTGGGTATCAAAGATTCTGAGCTACATCTAGTGCTAAAATAGCACAGCTGCCTGCACAGATACATCCAGGAAGAGATGGAGTTTTTGAACATCTCGTCACTCGGCACAGCATACCGATATGCTGTCAAAATCGAGCAAAAGTTCAAACAGAAGAAGCGAGACTTTGGATCTACAAATCTAAAGCCCAAAGCTCAAAGCCAAGGCGTGGTTACCCAAGAAAACCCGTCGAAGCCACAAGAAAAGAACAACACCACAAAGCCGAAGAAGGACACAGGAAAGTGGTGTGAGTTCCATAAGAGTCCCACTCATAACACAAGTGAGTGTCGGACCAAGCAGTCACTGGTGGCCGAGTTGAAGGCTTCCGAATTAGATACATGTTCCAACCCTGAACCAGAACCTGACAAGGGGAATGGAAAAGGGAAGAAGATCCAGAGAAGGGAGCCCGAAGAGCTAGAGGAGGGGGAACGTCTTTTCCACTCACAAATGTCTGTGAAGGGTTCACCACTGCAATTCATTATCGACAGTGGCAGCCAAAAGAACCTTATTTCAGTAGAGGTCATGAAGCGACTGGGCCTACTAACTACACCACACCTGCAACCATACAGTATCGGGAGGCTTCCTAAAGGACGAGATCTAAAAGTTTGCCAGGAGTGCTGCCTTCCCTACAGCATCAAACCATTCACAGACAAGGTATTGTGTGATGTTACACCTCTGGATGTTTGTGATGTGTTATTAGGCCAGCCATACTTGTGGAGGCGACATGCTATGTATAAGTCAAGGCCTCGAGCTGTCATTATTTCTTTGAATAAATCATTATACAGGATACCGGAGGTAGCCCCACCTACCGCCACATCTTTGATCACTACTAAGAAAGACAACAAGCACATCTCCTAGACTCGGAAATTCATTTCCTGTCTGGTTCACTCCCAAAGTAAGGGGAAGTTCGTTGCTACAAAGGGTTCCTCCACGCAGCAGGAGCAGCAGCAGCAAAGGGATACAGTCATGACAAAACATAGGAACAACTTCTCCTCACACACAGGGGTACCACAGAAGTTTTAGGTGGGCAACAAAGTCTGGTTGCACCAACGGAAAGAACGCCTTACCAGAACCCATCAGAGGCTCAGACCACTCCGACAAGGTCCTTACAGTAGTACCAAGGCTATGGGGAACAATGCTTTAGAGCACATCATTCCTCCATTCCTTCGCCTGCACCAACTATTCAATGTGGACCGCCATCGACCATGCTTCCCACCATTACTGGACACATCAGAGATTGTAGGACAAGTTCATGAGATGGAGGAACTCAACGCAATGGGGACCATTGCTTCCTAAGGGGGGAGGAATGATCAAGGTGGATGTTGGTGGCCACCCTCCTATCACATTTGGACCCCCGCAACTGTCTCTTTCAGTTTTTCAGTTTCCATAATTGTAGCACAATTTACTATTTTTAGCAGTTTTTCGGGTCTTGAACTTCCGGAGTCATTTTGAGGCCCTAAACGACGTTTTTTGGGAAATCTAGGGGAAACATGGGTCCATGGACCCATGTTGCCCTTCCCAAAGTGGTAGTTCTCAGATAGATCTTTCTAAAGAGCTATCTTACGCGTCAAATGGAGATTGTATGCCAGAGTTACGACCCCGGGAAATTGATATAACAATTTACCCAAAACGGAGCCCACAATTTGGCGTTTCATCTTCTGGGTTAGGTTTTGGAATGTGAAAGGTTTTCCATTGTTTCTCAATAATGAATAGGCCTTCGAGCCTCATTGTAACACAGTTTCAGAACTGTTGAGAGGCATGTAGCCGCACATCACTTCTCAGAGATAAGCTACCATCGCCCTAGCTGGTTTATTTCCAATTCTGGTTGTAAGCATATTTCGGTATTTTCCATTAATGAAATGAAGCATTATTTCCGCTGCATCTTTGTGTATATGGTTATCTTTGTACTTTATTGCATTCCTATTTAAATCCAGATCACCTACCCAAGTCGATTATGGGAATCACCCCCCACTAGCAGGCCAGGGGGCCAATTTTGACAATCGGCCCTCGAGCAAGCCAAGGGGCTATTTTATGTCTTTCCTAGGGTGGAAAGGCCCACAGTTTGGTGCACCTGCCCATAGGTAGTGGTGGGCAGGCCTATCTAGCCATGGGTATGCTCGCCCATGACACGATGGAATGCTCCACGTTGTTGTGTCATAGGTAGGCATGCCCACAGCCAGGCACACCCTCCCAAAGTCACTTCTTGTGGGTGAGTATGCCTGGCTTTGGGTATGCTAGCTGCAACACACTGTTATGCTAAACACTATCGTGCTGCGGTGGGCACACCCATGACAAGGTGTGCTCACCCACAGGAAGTGCCAGTTAGCAGGCATGCCCACCTGCATCACATCGATGTGCTGCACACTATCATTCCATGGATGGGTATTCCCACGGTTGAGTAAGCCCACCAAGTCGTGGGCTCACCATCTCGAACCATGGTAGTGTGCAACACGCTGCCATGCCATGAGAGGGCACGCCCAACCATAGGCATGGCCTCCTGTAGCATGACGTCGTGTTACACGCTGTCATGCCATAGGTAAGCATGCCCATGGCCAAACGCAGTCGCCCACAAGGTAGTGCTTGTGGGAAGATCGCCCAGGTGTGGGTATGCTTGCCCTAGGAAAATATCAAAATGCTCCCCTCATCTGCTTAGGTGTCAATTCCCAAAATTGGATGCCCACAAATCATGGGGTCAATTCCCGGAATTTCCCCTGACCTACTGAGTTCAATTCCTAGAATCGACCGCTTGGGTTGAATCACCCGCTCTCCTGCTAAGGGCAATTCTCGGAATCAGTTCCCTAGCAGGACAAGGGGTTGACTATGAGAATTAGCCCAAGGGGGAGATTCTGAGCATCACCCCCGGTAGGGTAAGGGGCTGCTTCTAGGAGTTAACCCGTTGGAATCGCCTACTAGCCTGTCATGGGCTGATTCTGGGAGTTTTCCCTCGGGTAGGCCAAGGGTTGCTTCGTGATTTTCCCAGGCTGCGAAGGACCACATCCAGGTGATCCCGCCGACAGGAAGTACCCATGGACCGTGCGCCCAGCCGTGGGCATGCCAACTTGTGGCTTAACGTGCACACCCATGGCCAAGAGCGTCCGCCCTCAACATGGCAACGTGTAGTATGCTCATTGATAGGCACTGCTTGTGGGAATGCACACCCGGCAGTGGGTGTCATGATAAGACAACAAATAGTACGCCATCGTACCTTGGGTGGGTACAACTGACCGTGGGCCTTCTCACCCCAGGAAAAATAGAAAATGAAGCCTTAGCTTGCTCGGGGGCCGATTCCTAGAATCCACCCTCGGGAGGCCAGGGGGCTGATTCTCAAAATCACCCCATAGCCTCTAATGATGCCAATTATGGGAATCGACCCCTTGGAAGCCTAGGGAGATGATTTTGGAAATCACACTCATGGTAGGGTAGGGGGTTGATTCTAAGAATCAATCCAGGTGGGAAATTCTAGGAATCTGCCACTTGGTAGGCCAGGGGGTCGATTATGAGAATCGATTCCCTAGCCTACCTAGGGCTATTTCTAGAAATCGGCCCTCGAGCAAGCAAGGGGGGAATTTTGTGTTTTGTCAAGGGTGAGAAGGCACACGGTCGAGCATGCTCTCCCACAAGAAGTGCATATGGGTGGGCGCATAATTGGCGAGCTCGTTTAGGGGCCCAAGATCCCTCTAGCCTAGGTGGAGCTTTTCCCACCAAGAACCAAAGGCCCTAGGGCCCCTCGGTGGGCTCTATTCGATTCTTGGAATCATAAAGAGCCTATCTTCGGACCCGAGGGGCCTTAACCTTGGGCGGGTGGAGCTCATGTAGCTTCGGCTACCCAGGGTCATGGCCCCTTGGTTCCCTGGGTGGGCTCAATCCGATTCCGAGAATTAGATTGATTCTATTCAAGGGGCTGAAGAGCAGAATTTTTAAAATTTTTTATTTTTTTTAAAAGATATTTGGTAGAAATAATTATTGTTTATTTTTAATTTTTTTTTGCTTTTATGGGTTTTTAAAAATTTGTTATTGAGATTTTATTTTGTTCTTATTTTTGTTTGTATATTATATATATCTATATATATCTATATATAGATATATATATATATATATATATATATATATTATATATATATATATATATATATAAATGTATATATATATGTATGTTTTTATATGTATATGTATGTATATACATATACATATACATATATATATATATATATATATATATATAATGCTTTTTCAATGATTTCCTTTTCAAAGTTGGTTAATTGGTTTTTATATTTATATTTATATTTTTTTATTACGGTTTTTTTAAATCTTTTTAATTTTAAAAAAGGTATTTTATTATTATTATTTTTTAAATATGTTCTTTTGATGTTTTTTATTGTTTTTATTGTTTGTATTTTTCTTTAATTGTTCGATGATGCATTTTATGTTTATTTTATTTTATTTTGTTTCTTCATTATTTTTTTTTTTTATGTTTTTTTAGAAAACATGTTTTTGTTATTATTTATTTCTTTGTATTTTCTTTTTTAATTCTTATTTTTATAGGTTAATTTTGTTTTTTGTTTTTAACATTTTTATGATTAATTTCTTTTTGTCCTTTTTAGGTTAATTTTGTTTTTTTTTTTTATGTTTGATTTTTTTGTCATTTTTAAATATTTGATTTTTTTAAACTTTTTTTAATTTTATGTTTTTTTAAATATATATTTTTATTTACTTATTATATTTTTTTTACTTTTTTTTTCTTTTATTGTTTTAATTTTTAAATTTATGTTTTCATTATTCTTTTGAAATTTTAATGTTTTTCAGAGTCATGATAAGATCTTTTATGCCATTATTTCAAAATATCTAAAAATTCTCTTGAAAAAAAAGACGTTATTTCAACATCAACACGTGAACACTTTTCGTTTTCAATGTGATTTTTGCACAAAAAAAAAATTGGTTTTCAATGCCATTTTAAAAACATGTTGAAATTTTACCCTTAAAAAAAAGTGTTAATCCAACATCAACACTTTTCATTTTCGAGTTGATTTTTGATGTTTCTGGGGCTTTTTTTGGCTAGAGTTCTCGTTTTGAGTTTCTAGTTCCTGTTTCAAAGTTTACGTTGTTATGAGAGAAGCAGTTCATGACTCTTGGTTCAACTTTTGTCAGTTCTGAGTTTGATCATTTCAATAAATAGAGTTGTAAGGGAAGAGAGAGAGAGGAAGAACTTGGATAAGCAAGAAAGGAAATGAGAGAAAGGGAGCACATGGAAGAGTTTGGAAAAGAAGCTACAACATGAGGATATTGCATGTAATAGTTTGCATGTGTGATTTCATTGTTGAGATTCAAATTCACGTTGCATGCATTTGGTTATTTGGATGTGTTGTTGTTACTGGCATGGGATTTTCTTGGAATGGTAGAGGTTTTCAACCTCCTTTGTTATTTCTTGGATAGGCATGGTGTTAATGGTTCCTTGTTTGGTATAAAATTTGGATGGATGGACTTTGGAGCTTGGTGAGGTGGTCTCAAGAAATTCCCAAAGTTCAAGGGTGGAGATGGAAGTTTTCTTGGAAAAATTGATGGATAGGTGGTGATAAGAAAACTCCCCTAGGTATGGTAAAAAAATTTGAGGCATCCAAGTTTTCTAGTGTTAGTGATTTCTAGACTAGTTTAAGAGAAATCACTGTGGTTGAGGGTTGAGGTGTTTTGGCCTCTAGAAGCCCCTGTTGGTTTTGTTTTAGTTTATCCCAGAGATCCCATATTCATGCTTGGAATATGATGTAGGGGGGATTTTCTGGAAGAGAGATTTGGTTGAGCCTAATTTATGGTCGGGTGGTATGTGGAAGTCCTTTACTTGGTTGACATTTGCAAAAGATAATATATATATATATATATATATATATATATATATATATATATATATATATAATATATATATATATATATATATATATATATATATATATATATATATATATAATATATATATATATATATATATATAGATAGATATATTGTGCCACATGTACTGGTTATTATATTGATTTTATGAGTGATTTGTCATGGATTCGTTATGGTTATATGTTGCTTATAGGTATGATTAAATGATGTTTTTTTTATTATGTGTTTTGTTCATGATTTGATAAGCTATTGAATGGTTATGTGAATGCATGGGCTAACTAGTGTTTTTGAAGCTAATTTGAGAGGGAATTGAGCCTTCTTGATAAGTCCATAACAAAGTTAAGGAGAATTGAACATATATGCATTTATGGCATGCAGATTATCATGTTTACCTTATGTTTGACAAAACATTTATCATATTTTTGGTTTGTTCAAGAAATATCTAGCCTTTGCATTAATCATATCGTCTTGTTATCACCTTAGAATTGATTCTATAAAGTTCTTGGTGATTTTGGGTAGTGGCTTATAGGCTATCCTTGAAAAAGTGGTACTAATTTCACTTCATACATGGAACTATGAAATTTTGGCTGCAACCACATAGAGGGAGACCTTTGTTCACAACTAGAGCCTTCCAACCCCACTCACAACAACTTATGCATGCAATTGGATTGTGAAATCAATTAAAAATAAGTTCCAACTCAGGTTCCAAGAAAGAGGGGTCGTGGTCTGACACTTAGGTGATTAGATTTCCTTTACGGGTTTCAGTAAGCTTCTAGTCAAGTAAACCCCACTTCCATAACTGGAACTTAGATGTTGGGTTCCGTCATAGTAACTCTCAACTTAGATTTACCTAGAGAGCTTGTAAAAGAGGGTAAATGTAGGATGGGGGGTTATAGGGTAGTATAAAAGTGAGGTTGTAGCACTGTACCTTGGGGTAAATCCATATTGTTATGCATGAATGTCAATTTTTTATATGTTTATCATGCATGTGTGTTAGCTACTTATTGTTATGGTTATGATATCCATGTATGAGTTGTTTTTCTTGTGATGTTTTATTCTGCTAATCTAGATTGGCCTGTGTATATACAATAACCTCCCCTGAGATACCTTGAGGTATATTGTTGCAAGGCATAGAAGACCAAGGGATGAAGAGTAAAATAGTTGAGTACGTTTCATATCAGTCTCCATATAGGCCAGAAGAGAACTTGGTAGGATGGAAGAGATCAGTTGAGAAATAGGGAGAGGGGCATTCTCCTAATTTGGAAGACACGTTGAGAAGTTTTAAGGAAGGAATTTTGAGTTGCAAGGTAGACAATGAGTAGTTAATTGAGGAAAAAAAGTCTTACCAGAGCTCAAGAAAATAAATTCGAGGTTAATGCAGTGATTTTTTAGAGCCTTACAGATTTGTAGAAGAAGGGACAACTAGAGATTATTTAGGGACATGAATAAAAGGCAAGTGGTTTAAATAGAATTAGGTCTTAGAAAGAGTACAAGTTGGACATGCTATCACTCATTGCTCACTCACTCCTTTGAAAATGATCAGTTTTCTAGGATGCATAAGAATAGTGAAGTTGAAGCCATTTCTAGAGGCACGATCTTTCCAAGGGTATATAGAAGTCCCAAAATGTATTTCTGGATCAGAAGATATGGCCTGCTGGAGATCAGGAGTCCTATTGCCTTGAAGTGAAGGAAGATAGTTTATTAGAGGGCCTAGGGCATGGCAAGTCAATCATATTGGGCATCCTGTAGCCCCACAATCCTGCATGATCCCCAAAGTTCCGTATGGGTCATCCTTAAGGAATTGCAGGAGGGAAGGATGCTGATAGTGTTAAAGCGCTTGGGAGGGCAAAGGTTGATTTACACTGAAAATCAATGAAAAACAAAGGCAAGGCCACCCCCTTCTCTCTCCTTGGCGTAGTGGAATATGGTAAATCTCACAATCTCGCATCTTGTAGGTCCTACAATCTTGTATCCAACATATTCATAATCCCACATCCTACAGTTCTGCACCCTGCAGTCCCACAGCTTCACAGTGAATCCCACATATTGGCCTTCTCAAAATCCCATAGTCCCGCATGACCCAAGCAATACCTTATGGGCTATCCATAAGGAATTTCGGGGGGGAATCACCAATGTAATGTGAAATCAATGGGGAGGGCTGAAAGTTTCTAATAAAGGAATTCCATAAAAAAAAATATTAGGTCACTCCCTTGTCACTCATCCACGTATCGAAATATGGTAAATCCCACATCACAGTCCCACAATATTGGCATATCCAAAGATCAGAGGGGCTACCACTCCAAAACCTTGCGAGGTATGATTCTATGCTATAGTGTAACAGTTTCGTGGAAGAACAAAAACCAAATACAAAGGAATTTCATGGAAAAACCAAGGCTGGGCAGACCCCTTCTCTTTCCTCCACGTGGAAGTACATATGTTGAACTGGTAGTATGGCTCGACAAGTGTCACTCAGCTTCGGTGTTTTCACAGGTCAACTGGGGCCATTTCTAGGTGACACATGTCACCACTCACATGGTGACACATGGCAATGAGGACGCCACCCTAGGGATCAATGATCGCACAGAGTCAAAATTCACTTCCTCACTAATATCCTCCCCTCTTGCAATTGTGATTAAGAAAAGTCCCCCAGATGCCATAATTTATTGACGTGTATTATATAAGCATTTCATGTCCAGGATATCGATCGATATACTATAAAGAGTTAATGAAGACTCCTGGAGTTATAAAGGGAAAAGACCCCCAGATAGGTTTCCATAGGCATTAGTGCCTGAGGGCTAAGCACTCGGTCAAGCCCCCAATCACATGAAGGAATAATTATAAAGGGGATGAAAGCAGGAGGGGCTAACAGACAAATCAGAAAGTAGTCACAACTAATTTATTTCATGTTTTTCCGCAATAAAATATGCACCTAAAAGACTACTCTGCCACACTCTAATACATATGCCTAGGTAGATCAGGGTGCCGATCGCGTTCAGTAGGCGGTTTAAGGCTGAAATGACAGAGCCAACCCCTAAAACATCTTTAGAAATAAATCATTAGGGATGGAGCATTCAAAACAGGTATGGGCACATTCAAGGAAGGATTATTTTGCAATACACCTCCAAAATTGGCACTAAAAGAATTTAAAGGAGAATAGATAGAGAACCACTTCAACAATATAGAAATACATCATGATAGGGATATGGCTGAAGCAAAGGTCAGCACAAAAACAATATAGGTACACCTCCTCCTTCCTCTTTTCAACTTCCTTCTTTGTTCATTAATTTCTGTAAGATTCCAAGAAACGTAAGAAATCCCTATTGTAACACAGTTTGGGAAACAAAGCTTCACCTTAGCTAACATAGCCACCTGATATGACAGTTGAGACTTGGACTAGAGATATATTGTATTGAATCATGGTTGATAAATTCTCTCCCTCCTCTTATAAATAGGGGGAAGAAACACTATAATAGGGGGGTTGGTTGGTTGGTTGGGTAGGCTGACTGGATGGTTCCAAAATTTGTCACCCACTAGGTCTGAGTTTTGAGATATAATTTGTTCTAATTTTTGTATTCATGGAGGGGAATGAACTAATGTTGGGATTAATGTATCAAATTGTTTTTTGGACCCTTTTGATTAATGAAACTCCTTGTTGATTTCAAGCATAATGGATGTGCAGCATATTTTCATGTAATTTCATTTCACTTGTGTATTTCTTTCCTTGAAGTAGTGTTAATGGAGTTGTATGTTTCTTGTTGGTTCATGGATTTATCTTAGCTACTCAATAGTAAACAGTACCTGTGCATATCACAGATTTACCTCGGTTATTCATTAGCATGCAGTACCTATAGAATTACAAATTTCCTTGCGTTTATGATTAACATACAGTACCTGTGATGGCTTAGATTTAATTTGGTTGTTAAACAGAGAATGATACCCATATTAATATGTATTCTTGAAACCTTAATCAATGATCAATTATTTTTGTTAGTTCACCTTCCTTTCTCTTCCATATTTCTACTGGAATATTATTGCTAAGGATTTTGTTCGTTTACAACCCTCTGCATATGTTTCCCTCTTTCTTTTTCTCCTCTCCACCAGTAATCCAAATTTAGTTTTAAAGTTGTCTCATTATTGTGTGTCGGCCACGAAGAGAAGACATTTGTCTTTAAATATTGTCTATATATACCCCCTCATTTGAGTCCCTGTATTGGCTTCATTATGCCTTAATGAATTCTTATTGAACCAAGCCCCTCCTATTACCTTTCTAAATGACAAGTGGAGTTTTTATAGCCCCTCATAGAAAATCTTTCATGCACTTCTCTATTTAAAATTTCCTAGGCACTGGTCTACAATCAACCCATAGGTTGTCTCTAGGAATATGTTTCTATCTCCGGAAGCACTTGTGCCATAAGGTGATAGATTTAGCTACAACATCTTTTTGGCATCGTTGTCAAGGAAAAGATTAGAATATTTTTCCCCAGGTAAGACAAAGTTTTACATTTCCCCTATTAGGTGAGCAAGGGAAGTGTGGGTTGAAGATATCTCACCTTGGTGACTCCAATGTCCAATTTATGGTAAACATCCTGGTGACTCCATTGTCCCTATCTCATTTTGATCATCCTGGATTTCAAGTAGCCTCATACTCACTCAGATGCTATAGAAGCCCAAAATTTTGCCTACTTTTGAAGCTGAAATCAATCACATAGAGGGGTTTTAAAGATGGCCCTTCTTGCATTCCTCGCCAACCAATTTTCCCCACTAGATTTCTCTTCAATCAATAGTTATCCCAATCATGTCCCTACATATCGTGAGGGGAATCCCTATTTGCCTAGATTTAGTGGGAACACAAACAAAAGACTTGACCAACACCTCAAAGACTTTCATGAATGAATGGAGCAACAAGGTATTTTTCTTGAACATCTACAAATGAAGTTGTTCAAGTGGTATTTAGATGAAGATGCTAGAGTTTGGTTTAAAACAATACCTTGTGGAATCACATCTTCTTTGAATTTTTTAGTTACAACATTCTATCAATATTCAAACTATTTTATCCACCGAATTCTCTATTTGAAGATTGTTGCACACTTTGTAATAATGAAGATATTCCTGAGGTAAATAACCTTGTTGAATATGTATGTGAGAGCTCATTCCAAGAAGATACCTACTCACATCAAGAAGCATCTCCCCATGAGCAAGAAAGAGAAGAAGGAAACACCATTGGGCTTCCAATAAAATCTCGGAAGGCTTATTCGGTTGAGTCTAATGTTTCTCCTCCTTATGATGAATATAACTCTAATGCAGATTCAACTGAGGCAGAGCTACCATACTCCTAGTTATGGGAAGCTGAACAAGAAGAAGAGGCCCATCAGGAGGTCAGCAAAGTGGCTCTAGTCCATGATATATATCTTTCACATGGAGAGTAGGATCAAGGATCTTGTCTAATCTATGATTCAAATGATTCAGAGGAGGAGGAAATGGTCATGAAGGTGGAGAAGGAGTTGTTTAGTGGTAAGTGGGGAGAAATCTCCCAACATCAATTTTTCAAGAAGAGCCTAAAGCTAAATTTTTGTAGAAAGATTTATGTTAAGAATTCTCAAGAGGCCCTCCAATATATGACTCTTAAAACTCTGACATTGAAGAGTTTGCTGCGGATTTCCAAGACAATTATCCCATTGAAAAATGGGTAGTAAAAGATCAACAACCAGTTTTTCTTGAAGAGGTTGAAGTTGAGGAGCTTAAAGGTGTTTGTGGCTGCCCTGGCCAAGAGGATATTGGTACATGAGCAGCTACAAACTTTCCTTACCTATTCTATGACCCTATGGCTAAGTACATGAGCCTATTCTTAAGCCAACAATAGAGGTTGTTTTAGCAGCACGTATCAGGTTCTTCATTTGCTGACTTTTCATGGTGCATGCTTATTTGTATCTTTCCTTTTCAGCAGTATGAAGGCATATGGTCTAGTACTCTAATGCTGCCTTGGATCCATTGGAGTGTTGAACATACTTAGATGAATTAAGCTATGTGCATAAGCAAGAATGTACATAAATAAGCTTACCAGCTAAGAATTTACTTTTCAGTTGTTAGAACTTTTATTTTTGCATTTTCGATTGAGGAGGAAACTCCCACGGAGCTTTTTCTCATTACAAAGATTCATTTATTACTCACTCCATGCCCTATGGCAAAGGATACTAGTTTGCAAGATCTCAAAACCTTTCCAATAAGGCATTGTCCCCAATAGGAGCCAATGTTGTCACTCACTGCTTCGCAAATGATCAGTTGTCCATGATTCATAAGAAATGTGAATTTGAAGCCATTTCCTAAGCCACAAAAACTATCAGATCTTGATTAGACCATCCCCACTGTGTAGTTCCATGAATGAGCTTTTTGACAGTATATATAACTCCCAAAATGGACTTCTAAATCAGAAGATATGCCCTGTTGAAGATAAGAAGTCCTGTTGCATGGGGTGAAGGAAGAGAGTTTATTAGATAGCCCCAGGAATAACAAGTCAAGCATATTGGCTGTCCCACATGACCCCCGCAGTTAAGTATGGACCATCCTCAATGAATTGTGGGAGGGAAACACGTCGATAGTGTTAAAGCATTGGGGAGGGCAGAGAACAATTTACACTAAATATCAATGAAAAACAAAGGTCGTGTCGTCCCCTTCACTCTCCTCTACGTGGCAAAATACAGTAAATCTCGCACTTCCACATTCCTGCATCCCACAGGTCCTGAAGTCTCACATCCCACATATTCATAATCTCGCTTCCCATAGTCCCACACCCTACAATCCCACAACCTCATAGTGAATCCAGCATATTAGTCTTGTCAAACTCCCACATTCCGTAGTCCTACATGACCCCTGCAATACCTGATGGGCCATCCTTAAGAAATTGCGAGGGGAGAATCACCGATATAATGTGAAATCATCAAGGAGTGATGAAAAAGTTTAACAAAGGAAGTCCATGAAAAACAAAAGTCAAGTCGCCCCCTTGTCACTCATCCATGTGGCGAAATATAGTAAATCTTGCATCCCACAATATTGGTAGATCGATAGAATAGAGGGGCTACCACTCCAAAAACTTGTGGGGTACGATTCCGCCATATAGTGTAAAAGTTCTAGGGAAGGCTAAAAGCCAAATACAAAGGAATTTCATGGAGAAACCAAGGTCATTCAGACCCTTTCTCTCTCCTCCACGTGGTGGTACGAATGCTAATGTGGCAATATAAGTGGGCACGTGTCACTCAGTTTTGGTGTTTTCAGGGGTCAAATGGGTCCATTTCCAGGTGACACGTTTCATCACTCACATGGTGACACATGGTAGTGATGACATCATCCCAAGGATTAGTGGTCACAGAAAGTGAAAATTTAGTTCCTCGTTGATATCCGCCCGGCCTGCGATTGTGATAAGGAAAAGGCCCGCCCCAAATGCGATAATTTATTAAGGTGTATTATATAAGGGTTTCATGTCTGGGATATTGGTTGATGCAGTATAAAGAGTTAATGAAGGCTCCTAGAGTTATAAAGGAATAAGGCCCTCAGATAGGTTTCCATAGGCCTTAGCGCCTGTGGGCTAAGTGCTTGGTGAAGCCCTCGATCACATGAAGGAATAAGTACAAAGGGGCTGAAAGCATGAGGGCCTAAGGGACGAATAAGAAAGTAGTCAGAGCTCACCTATTTCTTGTTTTTGTGCAATAAAATATGCACCTAAAATACTAATCTGCCACATTGTAATACATATCTCAAGGCAGATCAGGGTGTCGATAGCATTTAGTAGGATATTTAAGGTTGAAATAACATAGCTAACCCCTAAAGTAGATTTAGTAGTAAATCATGAGGGATGGAGCATTCAGACATGTATGCACACATTCAAGTAAGGATCAATCTACAATATCCCTCTGGAGTCAGCACTGAAAGAATTTAAAGGAGAATAGATAGCAAACTACTTCAACAGTAGAGAAATTAATCATGGGGGAGATGTGGCTCAAGTAAAGGCCTCCACAAGAAAAGTAGAGGTACACCTCCTCCTTCCTCTTAGTTCCTCACTGATATCCTCCTCGGCTGTGATTGCAATAAGAAAAAGTCCCCCCTAGATTCGATAATTTATTCAAGTGTATTATATAAGGGTTTCATGTTTGGGATATCAGTCGATGTGATATAAAGAGTTATTGAAGGCTCCTAGAGTTATAAAGGAGAAAGGCCTACAGACAGGTTTCCATAGGCCTTAGCACCTGAGGGCTAAGCACTCGGTCAAGCCCCTGATCACATGAAGGAAGAAGTACAAAGTAGCTGAATGCTTGAGGGGCTAAGGGACAAATAAGAAAGTAGTCAGAACTCAACTATTTCGAGTGTTTCCATAGTAAAATTCACACCCTAAAGACTACTATGCTACATTGTAATACATATCACCAGGGAAGTCAGGGCATTGATTGCATTCAACAGGAGGCTTAACTTTCAAACAACAAAGTCATCCCTTAAAGCAGTGTTAACAATAAATGATGGGGGATGGAGCATTCAAAACATGTATGCATGCATTCAAGGAAGGATCAGTCTGAAATACCCATCCAATGTCGACACCAAAATCATTTAAAGGAGAATAGACAACAAACCACTTCAACAATAGAGAAATGAATCACATGTTGGGTTGTGTTATATTCTTTCCACATAGTTAACAGGGGGTTTGAGGGTACTCGTAACCCCACTTTATGGGGTCCGAGGCAGCGCCCCAGAAAATTTTGGTTTTCGACCCTATGTTAGGTTGGGTGGACCCACCTATGGTTTTGTGCATGATTTTCGCACATGTTTTTTGGACACGATGGTTTTCGGTCCATGGTATTGGATCGATGGTTTTTTGGTCCATGGTATTGGACGTGATGGTTTTTTGATCCATGGTTTTGGATGCTTCGGCATGTATAAATATGTATTGTAACATTGAAAGGAAAATAATGAAAAATCAAGCTGGAGTCTCGGTTTTGAGATCCAGTGGGAAATCTCTGTGTATATGTGTTTTATGTGTTATGCTCTCGCATTTTTTATTTTTCTTGTGATTTAGAATTCGTATGCAGGTAATTTCTGTACGGGGTTAAAACCTACAGCACAATAGGGACGTGGCTCAAGCAGAGGCCTCCACAAGAAAAATAGAGGGAAACCTCCTCCTTCGTCTTTCCAAATTCCTTATATGCTCATTAATTTCTGTAAGATTCCAAGAAATTGAGAAAATCCCTATTGTAATCACCTTGGCCGAGATAGCTAGCTAATCCAATAAATGAGACTCAGCCCAGGGATATTCTGTATTGAATCATGTTTGATAAAAACCCCCCCTCCTCTTATAAATAAGAGGAAGAAACACTTTAACAGGGGGGTTAGCTGGGAAAATTGGCTAGTTCCAGAATTTCTCACCCATTGGGTCTAAGTTCTGAGATACCATTTTTCTACTTGTTGTATTCATGGAGGGGTCTGAGTTGATGTTTGGATTAATGTGTGGATTGGTTGTTTGGACCCTTTGGATTAATGAAACTCCCTATTGATTCCAAAAATAATACTTGTGCAACATGTTTTCTTGGTAATTTCATTTCACTTGTGTATTTCTTTCCCTGAAATATTGTTAATGGAGCTATTGGTTTTTTTCTCATTCATGGATCTACTGTTATATACCTAGGGGGGTAATATGGGGTACCAAGGGAGGTACCCAAGGTAATAATGTAATAATGGGATGGGCCATAGTAATAAATAAGGTGGTTAACCCATGTCATGTAAGGGACCACAAGTAGTTAATAATAATGTAAGGGGCCCATGCTATTAGTTGATGGTATGAGGAAACCATGGTAATGATTCATGGTATTGTATGTATGAGGCCTATATAGAGGCTAGAGACTCCATATGGAGAGATATGAAGAGAAGTATTCCTGTATGAACAACCATATGGCTTGTGGAGTGTTCTCCTTCCTTAAGGAGTGAATGTATGGTGTTGCCCTACCTTAAGGGTTTGATCAATAAAGAAGTATTTCTATCTTATTTCTTGGGTTTATTTCTATTAACTTATATTCTTGGGTTAGATCTACAACAAGTGGTACCAGAGCACTTTCTTGGGCACAAAAGTGGAGATTTTTTTTGTTTTTTTACTTTTTTTGCAGGATTTCAAGGGTGGCGAGTTTTCAGATCAGATCTGTACATTTTGGTTCAAGATATGCAAAATATTATTGCATATCAGTATCCTTTGTGAAAAAATAGCCGAATTCAAAAAAAAATTGGTCAAATCGGAGTCCGGATGAAGGAGATATCGCTGATTTAAAAATCAGTGGGGTTCCAGATAATTTTTCAGGGCAGCGAGTTTGTGGCGCAGATATAGACATCCTGGTGCAAGATCTACAAAATATAATTGTTGATCTATATTCTTTGTGGAAAAATACCCAAATTCAAAAAAAAATCAGTTGAATCGGAGTCCAGATGAGGGAGATATCGCTGATTTAAAATCAGCTCTTTTTTGCAAAAATTTTGGGTGACGACGGGAAAGTAGCAGCGCAGAACTGAAATTCCAGTGACTGGATCAGGATTTCTATCACATGGGTAGATGTAGAATGATTGTTCCATTTCTAAAAAGAGGTTATAATAGGGATTCTGAGCAATATTGACTAAACTGTGACAATTTCAAATTTTAGCAAAGTAAGTGAATTTTTTCAAACCTTCATGGCTTCTAGCAAGGAATTTTTTACAGGGAATGATAGTGGTATGACTATTGAAGAACTCATAAAGGGAAAAAAGCGTATATATGGGACACTTTGGAGGGATTCAATGTGGTTTAGTCTCAATGATGAGGCTGCCAAATGGTGGTACTCACTTGAGAAAACGCAGTTGACCAAACTTTCAGATGTAGAATTTGAAAAAGTCCTTTTGGAAAAATGGTCTCGGGCTAGAAAAAAGGAGAATGAGACACATAAGGGGTTAATTGCTACGGGTGTCTCCTTATTGTAGGTTCATGGATTGATTCAGAAAGAGAAGATCATTGTTTCTATCAATCCTACTGGTAAACATAATTTTATCAATGTTAATTTGGCAAAAAAATTGCAAGTCCCAGCAAAACATATTGAAAATACACAGGTTGATGATAAGGATGTTCAAATTTATAAGGATTTGAAACTTTATATGGATAAATATGTGTTTCATGGTGATTTTTATGCTTCAGATATGGATAACATGGATGTTGGTTTGGGATATCATTGGGTGGAATCCGTGGGTACTATCAATATTAATGTACAGAAGAAATTCCTGAAGCTATTGTATAAAAAGAAGAAAATTACATTACAGGATATTTCCATCCATAAACAGGTAGAGCACATGGAGTCTGAAGTAGAAGTTGTTCAAGGGACTGACATATCAGATGATGAGCCTTTGATGATCGACAATCAAATACAAACAGAGGTTGCAGAAGAAAAGGTTACAGGTGATGATACATCAGATGAGGGCTCAGTGGTTGAATTCATATTGAAAAAGAAGACACCACAACAGGCACCACAGCAGGGTGAAGTCAAGCAAAAGCCATCGTGGGTTAAAACTTCAACATATCATCACCCACATCACCCCGCAAGACAACCATCAATATGGAAACTAAGTAGTCACATGACGGATACAAAGGAGAGACGATCCACCTACTACATATCAACAAAGAAGAGCTGCCACGGTCAACTTCCATCTCAAGCGAGCGAGGCACTAGCGAGATCGAGGGTTCACCTTTCTCTTGGATGGCTAAATGCACGTGCATGGTATCAGTGGACTACTCTTTTGATTAGATCTTATTATTTGTGTTCTTCCCATGTTTCGGGGATGAAACATGCTAAGGGCGGTGGAATGTTATATACCTAGGGGGGTAATATGGGGTACCGAGGGAGGTACCCAAGGTAATAATGTAATAATGGGATGGGCCATAGTAATAAATAAGGTAGTTAACCCATGTCATGTAAGGGACCACAAGTAGTTAATAATAATGTAAGCGGCACATGGTATTAGTTGATGGTATGAGGAAACCATGGTAATGATGCATGGTATTGTATGTATGAGGCCTATATAGAGGCTAGAGACTCCATATGGAGAGATATGAAGAGAAGTATTCTTGTATGAATAGGCATATGGCTTGTGGAGTGTTCTCCTTCCTTAAGGAGTGAATGTATGGTGTTGCCCTACCTTAAGGGTTTGAATAATAAAGAAGCATTTCTATCTATTTCTATCTTGTTATTCTTGGGTTATCTCTATTATCATAATATTTCTGGTTTAGATCTACAAGTGGTATTAGAGCTACAACATCTACCTTAGCTGATGAATAGTAAACAATACATGTTCATATCACAAATTTACCTTTGTTATTCATTACCATGCAATACCTGTAGAATTATAGATTTACTGGTGTTTGTGATTAGCTTGTAATACCTGTGGTGGCTTAGATTTACTTTGGATGTTAAGCAAAAAATGATACCCATATTAATATGTAGCCTGAAAACTTAATTAGTGATCAACGTTTTCTTCCATTTCACCTTCCTTTCTCTTCCATATTTCTGTTGTAATATTATTGCTAAGGCTTCTATACATTTGCAATGCTATGCTTATGTTTCCCTCTTTCTTTTCCCCCTCTCCACCTCAATTAATTCAGTTTTAAAGCTATCTCATTGTTGTGTGCCAACCACCAGGAGAAGACATTTATCTTTTTAGATTGTCTTGATATACCCCCTCATTTAAATCCCTATATTGGCTTGAGTCCACCTTAATGAAGGCTTATTGAATGACACCGCTCCTGTTACTTTTTTATGTGACAATTGGAGTGCTGACAACCCCTCACATATAATCTTTCACACAGTTTATTGAAGGCATCCTAGTCACTGGTCTACAATCAATCCAAAGGCTCTCTCTAGGAAGCTTTCTCTATATCCTGAAGTACTTGTGGTACAGGGTGCTAGACTTAGCTACAACAAGACAATGATATTATAGTGAGATGTGGTGAATCCTTGGATACACCTGAAAGGAGAGCTAGCTTTCACAGATTTTATTCTAGCTCTGATTTCGAGAGACCTCATCACCATAACTACTAACGTGTTTATGGGAGGAGTGAAAGGGGGTATATTCTAGAATATTTCAAGAAAGCCAAGGATCCGAATTTTGATGAAGAAGTGAATAAATAAGAAGATGCGTAAGCATGGTTGGTTGAAATGAATAAGTTCTTCATATTACATGATTATTTATACAATATGAATGATAAAATAACCACATTTAGTCTCAAGGGAAAGGCTACATGTGGTGGGAATATTTTTGGGTGTGTGTTATATTATTTCCATGACTAGTCGCATGCGTGGGGGGGGGGGGGGGTCACATGGGGGTGATAGGCCCCCTTATTTCTTGTGTCAGGCATAGCAAGGGGGTAATTCCCCACCCCCCCCCCTATTGGGGGGTTTCATGGGGGTGGTAGCCCCCCTGCAAAAGGTCCAGGGCGGTGCCCTCGAAATTTTTTTTAGAGCCTATATTAGGTTGGTGGACATACCTGTGGTTTTGTGCATGGTTTTTGCACATGGTTTTGGGCATGATAGTTTTCTAACCATGGTGTTTTGTAGATCCATTCAATGGAACTATGGTCATGTTCTAATCCAAGGTTAATGGATTGGGGTTTATGAATGCATGTATATAAGTATTGTAACATTAAAAGGATAATAATGAAAATTCATCCTGGTACTCCGAGTGTGGGATCCAGGGGAAAATATCTATGTATTTGTTTTGTGTTTCTCACCATTTTATATATTTTTTTAAGAGTTCTTTTGCAGGTAATTTATGTACAAGGTTAAAAAATACAAATGTGATATGCATGTTAGAGGAATCGGGGAAGAGGAGATGATTTGGAATAATTTTGAAAGACTCTTAAGGAAGAAGTACCTATCTGAGAGGTATTAGGATGGAAAGTCCAAGGAAATCTATGCGCTTAAGATGGGTTCCATGACAGATGAAGAGTACATAACTGAACTTGTAGAGATGCTGAGGGATGTGCCCTACCTCAACGATGAGAAGAAGAAGTTCCAAAAGTTCATCAATGGATTTCCTTTAACATTCAAATATGAGATTAAGTATTATGAGTCTCGGTCATTAGAGGAAGTCATTGGAAATTTGAATCATTTTTATGAGCATTCTAACTGCAAGCCTAAGTTCATGTGGGATTGCTGCAAAAGTAATGAGAATATGAAAGGAAAATGGCCTAAGAAGTAAGGTAGATCTCAAGATTCAGGTAAAAATGAGAATGTGGCATCTCATAAGATGTTCAATGTAGTTGAGAGGGGACATGGGTCTCATCCTAAGGAGCAACATAGTAAAGGCTATGGAAGGAAACCTTTGAGGTGTTCGATGTGTGGTGGAGAGCATCACAGGAGGGATTTTCCATCACATGAGAGTTGAATGCCTTAGATTTATGGTGCTCCAGAGGTGTATATAGTTGAGAATGTAGGCCAGTGAATTCACCAGATCTATGTAGCAGTAGATAATAGGCATGTAAATCAACCAGAATCTATTATCAATATTGAAGGTAAGATTTGTGATTAATTTTATTCTATTTCGATTGATCTTGGATCTAATTATAGATTTATTAGTCCTGAACTGGTGGATCAATGTTTATTGAATAAAAAAGTGCATGCAAAATATTGGTTGGTGCAGCTAGCTACATGGAACAAGATAGGAGTTCATCATTGGGTGAGATCTTGTGCATTTGATCTTGATGGTATGCCTACATTAGCACATCTAAATGTGCTTCCTTTAGATTAATATAGCATGCTTTTGGGCATGGATTCACTTCTCATTCATAGGACTAAGGTAGACTATTATGACAAGGCCATTGAGTGCCTAGATGATGATGGAGAAAATACATTCTTGCAAGGAAACAAGAATCCTACATCAGTGAGAATGGTTACAACTATGTAACACAAGCGCAACCATAGAAAAGGATGTTTATTGTTTGCAATACATGTTTATGGTGAAATGGAAGGTTTTTCAGGATGACGAGGTCTTGATAAAGTATCCTATATTGCAACAGTTTCAAGATGTGTTTCTTGCAGAGATTCCATATTTTCCACCTCATAGGGAAGTGGACTTCTCGAGTGATTTGGTACCTGGAGAATATTCAACATCTAAGGAACCATATAGGATGAGAACTCTGGAATTGGTGGAATTGAAGTTTCAACTTAAGGAGATGCTTGATAAGGGCTACATAATTTCAAGTGTCTCCTTGGGGTGTGCTAGCATTGTTTGTAAGGAAGAAGGATGGTACTATTATATTGTGCATTCATTATAGGTAGTTGAACAAGGTAACTATAAGGAACATGTATCCTTTGCCACAAATTGATGATTTAGTTGATCAGTTGAAGGGAGTTGTAGTGTTTTCAAAGATTTTTATGAGATCACGATATCATCAGGTGCGAATCAAGGAATAAGACATCTACAAGACTACATTTCTAATAAGGTATGGACACTATAATTTTGTGGTGGTTCTTTTTGGTCTTACTAATGCTCCAACCACCTTCATGTTTTTGATGAACCATATTTTACACCCTTATCTGGATAATTTTGTGATAGTATTTTTTGATGATATATTGGTATATTCAAAGAATAAGGAGGAGCATGTAGAGGACTTGGCAGCGATATTGAGATTGTTGAGAGGTCATCAGTTGTATTCCAAGCTCAACAAGTGTAGATCCTTTGAGACTATGATTCATTAATTGGGACATGTTGTTTCCAAGGAGAGGATAACATTAGATCTGGAAAATAATGATGTTATCATGGAGTGGTGAGGTCTGAGCAATGTGGATGAGGTCAAAAAATTCATGAGAATGTCAAGTTATCATAAGAAGTTCATCTTGGACTTCTCAAATATTAGCTATCCTATCACATCTTTACAGAGGAAAGGGAAGAAGTTTGAATGGATTCAAGAGTGTGCAACTAGTTTTGAGAAGTTGAAGAAAATGCTTACAATTGATCTGGTCTTAAAGATTTCAGATCCTGATAAGGAGTTTGTGGGTTGTATGAATTCTTGCAAGGAACGACTTGGTGGAGTCTTGATGTGGGAATGGAAAGTGGTTTACTATAAGTCAAGAAAGTTGAATGAGCACGAGTAGAGTTATGTGACTCATGTTGGCACCTATCATTCATGCATTCAAGATGTGGAGACATTATCCACTTGATAGGACATTTTTCTTGATGAGTGATCATAGTGGAATGAGGTTCTTGTTCAACCATCCTGATCTAAATTCTAAGAAAGATAGATGGTTGGATACTCTTAGTGAGTTTGATTTTGAGATCAGGTATATCATGGGAAAAGAGAATAGGTTGCAGATGCTCTCAGTAGGAGAGTGCAAGTGAATCACATTTTAGTTGTGATATCTTACGAGACATATTTATATGATTAGATATCACATGTAGGGCAACATGATGAGAAGTATTAACAACTAAAGAAAAGATTGCAGCAATAGGGTGAAGGTGATAGGGATGAGGAGCATCACCTTACAATAGATGGCTTGGTCATATTCAAGAGTAGGATTTACGTGTCGGATAGTAGGGAGTTGAAGAAGCTTATCTTAGGAGAGTTTCATGTCAAGCCATATTTAGGCCAATAGAGATGCTTGATGACTTTGACAACTATAAATAAGTTCTACTATTGGCTGAACTTCAAGAGAGAGGTGGTTGATTTTGTTGCAAAGCGTCTAGACTGTCAATAGCTAAAAGTTAAATGAAAGCATCTTGTTGGGCTATTACAACCTATTATGATTCAAAAATGGAAATGGGGGGTAATCTCCATGGACTTCATTACATGATTTCCTAGGACATTGAGACAACATGATTTCATCATGATTGTTTTTTACAGTTTAAGAAAGGTAGTTCACTTCATTGTAGAGAATTCTACTAATTCATCTAGTGAGGTAGCTCAGCTCTTCATTTGGGAGATAGTGAGGTTACATGGATTTCCTATGAATATTGTATTAGATAGAGATTCCAAGTTCACTTCCAAGTTTTGGAAGGAGTTGTTTGCAAGCTTGGAGATAGAGGTAGCCTTCAATACAACTTATTATCCATAGATTGATGGAAAAATAGAAAGGGTTAACAAGATTCTTGAGGACATATTGAGGATGTATGTCATGGATCAGTAGAGGAAGTAGGAGGCGTATCTTCAACTAGTGGGATTTTGTTATAATAGTGGGTGCCAGGATCCTTGAATATGAGTCCATTTGAGGCTCTCTATGGGTGTAGCTGTAATATGCTCCTATCAGCTAGAGTGATCCAATTAAGAGGGTGTTGATTGGAACATATATGTTGGTTGATATGGAGTAGGAGGTGTAGGCTAATAGAAACAATTTAAAGGAAACAGAAGACATGAAACATATTTATACAGATGAACATGGAGAATTTAAGGAGGTTCAAGTTAGGGAGCTTGAGTGCTTGTGCATCAAGCCCAAGTGGAGCTCCTTGAGGATTCGATCATGTGGAAAATCAAAACCTTGATATTGTGGGCCCTTTGAGATCCTTCAAAGGATTGAACCAATGACATACAAGCTTGCGCTACTGCCAATAGTGAAATTACATGATGTTTTCCATGTTTCGTTGCTTAAGAGATATGTGTTGGATGTTGATAATGTCATTCATTGGTCTATATTATAGGTGGAACTAGACGAACAGTTTCAGCCCAATCCATAATGTATATTGCAGTGGAAACAAATCATGATGCAGAACAGAGCAATACCACATGTTAAAGTGTGGTGGAAGCACTTTGGGCCCGATGAAGCTACATGGGAAATGGTTGATCAAATGTAGGCATTATATCCTTATTTATTTGCTGGTTGAATCAAATGAGCTTTTGATATGTATGTGTGTGTGTGTGTGTGTGTCATTATAATATCGCATTGAGTTGTGATATAATCCTCTAATAAGTGGTATGTTTGCCATGTTATTCATGATTTTCACTAGTTATCATTCTAAATACTACAATGAGCTGTGCTATGAGGCTCCAATATACAATATGTTTTTCTGGTCATAAGTTTCATGGAACACCGAGGAAGGTGTTCCTCCAAAGAGGAGGGGTTTGTAACAAACTTGGGTTGATTTTCTATGTAAAAAAATAAAACCAAGTTCATGGGACATGTATTCCAAGTTGAATGGAGTTCAAAACAACATATTAGGCATCACTTGTCGTTTATTAATGGCTATGGAAATTGGCAAAGGTATTGGCAAAGGAAAGAGGCAATGCCATTTAATATGAGAAATAAAGGAAGATATGAGAAAATGAAGATTAAGAGGCACAAATATGCATGCAAGGGAAATTATAGATATTGGAGGAAAATGAAGGAAAAGGGGAAAAGGAAAGGAAGAGACTAGAAATAAATGGTGAAAAGGCATTCGAGAAATAGTTCACATATTCTAATTAAGATTTTGTCAGTGCTAGATTTGATCACTTTAAGAAATAGAGCTCTAAGGGAAGAGAGAGAGAAAGCACTTGGACAAGAAATCAAGCAAAAGGGAGCAAGGGAGCATAAGGAAAAGGTTGGAAGAAAACTAGAACAATAGGACATTGTAGGTAATAGGTTGCATGTGTGATTTCATTGCTAAAATTCGAATGCATGGTGCATGCATTTGGTTATTTGGTTACTTTATTGTGATTGGCATGGCATTTTCTTGGATTGATGGTGGCTTTCAACCTTGACTTTCCATTTCCTTGATAACCATGGCTTTGCCAGTTCTTTGTTTGGTTTAACTTTGGATGGTCTGTAGCATTTAGATATTGGTCAGGTGGCCTTAGACAATTCCCAAGGATAAAGGGTGGAGATGGGGTTCTCTTTGAACTCTTGAAGGATGAGTGGAGAGAGGAAAATTCCTTTAGGTATGATGAGCCTCATAAATGGGTAATTATATGGGCTCATTTTACCTCCTAACCTAGTCAAATCAACGATTCTCTTAGCTTATTGTACGATTTTCTGATTATATTTATGCTTATATGGTGAGTTGAGTTAGTTATTATGCCATGTGGTCTAACATGTATTTAATGCAGATTATTCATGGATTTCGAGTTCAAAGTCAATGATCTAGTGGCCAAACTGTATTAATAACTCGAAGTAGACAGAGGATAGGACTTATAGGAGGGAATCCCCCTCATTTATTGCCCCTCACTTCGAATTCCGCTTCATTTAGCTCGAAGTACAAGCAGCTGAATCATGCACTAGAAGGAAACCGAGCAAGTGGAAGATGATTGATAGTTATCTCGAGTTTTGGGAGCCAAGCCTCCCTAATTTTAAGGAAGATATTAGTAGCTTCAGATGTATAAGTAGAGAGGCCTAGGGCCTCACTAGGGTCAACTTTTTTTTGCTTGTGTAAACTCTGCTCAAATTTCGAGCTTACTATTTTATGATAGTTTTATGTAATCTTGTTATTTTTTTATAATGAATATGGAATTCTTTTTGAGCTAGCATTGAGTTAGATTAGAGAGCTGAAGCTCTTGGGTTAGGGCCCAATCCAAGTAGCTAAGATTCTCTTTACTTGTAGTTGTATGCTTTACTTCAATTTGTAGATTAGTTTGTTGTTAGATGTATTTCTCTTATGGCTAATAATAAGTTGCTTTTGATGATTTAGTAGCTTTCTTCCATTTTTTCTTTCTGTAGCAGGTTAAGAAATGATCAAAGAAGATTCAAAAGGCTATCAATAGTTCCTTGGCCTCTCTTCCTCCCTTTAGGACCATGATATGAGGCAAAGACTCTCTTGCTTCCCCAAAAACACAAATTTTCCTCATTCCTAGGACTTCTAGTGTTTGCGGCTCTCTAGTAGGTTGATAGTCCTGCTTTGCTTTGATTTAGATCTTATTTATCATGTTAACTTCTTGATTTACAATATTCCTTTTTCATGCTTTCCTTTCTTACAACATTTCCTGGCATTTCCTTCTATACATCGTAGTTTAGGCCATTTTAATGCAAAACTCTGTTTTTCTTAGGATGCATTCATTTAATTGGTTGCTTGATTTTCTTGGTTGACTATTAGTTTCTATGAAGAAAATCTCTTCCAGCAGTAGGCCAGCTTACCAAAAATCACACCCTCCATCTAATCCATTCCCTATAGGTCTCCCAAACCTCACCTCAATTCTGCCCTAGTTTCCTTCATTTTTCATAGAACTTCTTCCTTTCTCCTTGAGCAAACCCAATCATCTTTCTCTCTCTTAGTGATTCATGGTAGACCTTAGGTTCCCTAACACCTCATTCTAACCTTCACTCACCTTTTCCACCCACTCTCACAACCTCAAAACAACAAAAATTTCTCTCGGCCTCCTCTTGTAGGCCTCCTGTAATTTCCTTGTTTTCCCCCTATAGTTTTCATGTGTCCTCCTGTAGTTTTTCCTATAAGCTTTCTTTTGAAGGCCGAGTGTGGGAAAATCCTCCAAAAGGCCACATAAGACCTTCTAGGCCCCATCCACACCATCCTACATCCTCCCAAGCTCCAAAACAACCCTCTAACACCACCTGTTTTTTTCCACACTCACACACAATAAATTAGATGCATGTTAAATTCACATAAAAACAAATAAAAAACCAAAAATATAATTTTTGCTTATGTGCATCCAGAAATAGCATGGTTGGATGTTGCTTACTTCCTTTAGTATGTAATGGCATTTCTTTCATGGTTTTCATAGTGTTTTTGGCAAAAGTAGAATTAGCTTGTTAATTAGGGTTTACAAGGTTTTGCTTTACATTCCAGTCTTTCTCCTTTCTACAGTTAGAATAGAATTTGTAGAGTAATCTTTCTTTCCTTTCATCACACATACAGCGTCTTCAGAAATATATAGAAGTTGGCTTGAGCTCCTAGTGATCTCACGCCAGCTAACCAAGTGACAGCCAGCACTGAGATCTAGTACTTGTGCATATAGGATTGACACTTCCAAGTTTGTTACGAACTACTAGGTTGATAAAAGTAAAGTTGGTAGCCCAAGAGTTGTAGCATTCTTAGTACAATACTCGCACTCACCACTTTTTGGCATCATTTTCGAGGATGTGTCAGAGTATTTTTTTATTACTTCTTTCTTTTATTTCCTATTGCAACATTATGCTAATAGTTTATTTCAGCAAAAGTTGACTAGTCATTTCTTTTCTTTCAATTATGCATTTCCTTTCTTTCCTTTCCAATTTTGCAAATTTCCATTCAACAAGTTCATTTCAGCTAGTTGCAATTTTTTTTGTGCAATCACAATATCAGTTTCTATAGGTACTTTCAGTGTGGGGAAAAACAAACAAAACCCACCCAAAAATATTTCCTTTCATGCCTTGTAGGAGTAGAGATAACTTAGGAAAAAATTTTCCCAACACCCCCACTGCTTCACACAGCCAACCTTCTCTTTTCTTAGATGGCTAAAATCAAGAAGAACCCTTAGGTGAACATCTAGACATATTTGAAGAATCTATAGGGGAAGAAGAAGAAGAAAACATTCCTCTGGAGCTAATGGTTGAAAACAAAAATGCTAGGGGAAATGGAGAGAGAATAGAGGGTACTTTCCCCCTTCGGGAGACCAATGGGGAGACCAAAATGAAGAATATAAGTCCTTCAACCCTACCTCACTTCCATGGTCTGACTACAGAAGATCCTAACACCTTCTTGTTCAAGTTTTGTATCGTCTTTCGAACTTATAACTATGCAAAATATGACCAAAAGTTGAAATTGTTCCCTTCTACTCTCAAGGACACAGCACTGCATTGGTTCATGGGATTACATAGGAATAACATCACAACTTGGGCTTAGATGCAGTAGGCCTTTAACAAGTATTGAGACTATTGTAGGTAAAAATATACTAAAGAAGAAATCTATTGAATGACCATAGGAAGTGATGAGTGCCTAGAATACTATGAAGAGAGGTTCCAGCTCAGTTACAAAAGGGCTAGGTGTACACTTGACCCTGAGTCTGTGAAGTTGGTCCTACTCAGGAGAATTCGGGAAGAGCTTTTAGACACCCTCCATATACTAGCCAGGCGAGACATCTACCAAATCCTATGGGGACATAAAGACTATTTTTAGAAACCATTCTAGAGCAACCAGAAAGAAAGGTAGGGGGAGTTAACCCATAGCCAGTACCTCTTCTTCCAATTCATCCATTAAAGGTGAAATTGGAAACCTGCTAGAAGACTTTAAGAGTGAGAAGCTATAGATTCTTTCCATGCAAATGGATACCTTACATATAAAAAAAAAAACAAGAGGAAGTAGAGAGGGTTGGCCATTTTTTGCCCTAGATGCACCAAGAGGCATCCTAGGAATGAATGCCCATTGAACTATATAGAGGTTTATTCAGTCTGTGAAGAATATCATTATACAGATAAGTTCCCTTCATTCCCTATATTTAAAGTTGTATACCAAGTGGTTGAAGGAGTCACTGAATAGACCTATTACATAAACCAAAGGAGGCCACATGGACCTAGACCATACCAACAGGGGGTGCAAGGGACATCTCAAGAAAACTACAACCCCAACTAGGTCAACTCCATACCTTCTTGGGGCCCCCTGCTCATCCTTCCTAGTCGATGCCTCTTCCTTGGTCCTTCACATCTCAATATCATGCCCAACTAGCCACCCATTCATTTCAATCCTATGCTTAGCCGAAACCTCTGTGGAATGCATCTCATCAGGGGTGGAGGCCCCAATACAACTCGCTTCCTGCTCTTCTTCCTCCATCACTTTCCCAACCACAACCGTTACCTTCTGCTCCACCAAGGCAACCCTAAATGCCTTCCTAGCCAATTCTGAACTCAAACAACAGATAGGCTTAACAAAGGGTATAGTGGGGAACCATCATGCCCAACTTATGTTGTGGAGATTCAAGAAACTAACTTGTGATTCGGGAAAGTTCTCCCAGATAGCTAGCCTCCACCCAGGGAGGTTGAGGAAGATAAAGAGGAAAGTGAACCTAAAGCAAATCCACCCTTTCCCGAGAGACTACCCATGACAATCCAGCCTACCCCAGAAGAGACTGAACTCTTGGGAGAACTAAAACATTTATGTGTGAAGATACCACTTCTCCAAGACATAAAAGATGTGCCTATCTACAATAGGTTGATCAAAAAGAAGTGCTTTAGGCATCTAAGAAGGTGCAAGAGAGATGCCCCAACCATCACTGTCATAGGAAAACTGTCCAACCTAATGTTGGGGCAGATAATCTATCCAAAATATCTGGACCATGGAAGCCCAATAGTTCATGTCGACATCAATAGCATAATGGTCCCACATACCTTGATTGATCTGGGAGTTTCCATTAATGTGATGACGAAGGACACAATGCTCAAACTTAACCTCCAAGGCTCCTTGAGGAAGACCACGACAGTGCTGCAACTAGAAGACCACTCCACAGTGACCTTTGAGGATATTGTGGAAAATTTGATGGTCTCCATTGATTCTTGGGAGTACCCTACTGATTTCATACTTCTCCAACCAAAGGTAAAGCTCACTAGGTATCCTCTCATTACGGGAAGACCCTGATTGGCTACAGCCAATGCCTACATTAACTGTCGAGCTCAGAACATGACCATAAAGAATGGGCACATGTCAAAGCAATTAATCATATATCCTCCTACCCAACACATGCTCAAATATGATCTACCTCTCTGGTTGTAGGAGGATGATGAGGATGAAGTTTATTCAGCACCACTTTGTACATTACAAATCGCCATGGGGGGAAACCGCAAGATGAGGATGATATGATTGAAAATTTGATTCAAAATCCACCTCCCAGCGTATCAACATTAGAAGACATAGTAAGAAAAACCCAAAACAACCCCTCAACTGATCTTTGTGTGACCGAACCCACTTCTATATGAGTTAAAAATATAGAGTTTAGCCTAGAAACATTGAAAATCAATCCATCCCTATCTACTTCCCAAGAGAAGGAGCTATGAAGTATATTGAGAAAACATTTAGATGCCTTCGCCTAGAGTTATAAAGAGATGAAGGGATTGTTCCCTTTAGTATGTACTCATCATATATACATCAAGGAAGATTGCAAGCCAGTCAGGCAGCCTCAAAGGAGGATGAACTCAGCACTTAAAGATATTGTTAAAAAAGAATTGCAAAAATTGCTTGATGCAGGATTCATCTATCCCATCTCTGAAAATGAATGGGTTACTCCTTTGTTTCTAGTGCCAAAGAAAAATGGTGAGTGGAGAATCTGTGTTATCTATTGGGAATTGAACAAAGCCACTAAAAAGGACCATTTTCGTTTACCTTTCGTAGATCAAGTGTTAGATGGTCTGGCAGGGAAAAACTTTTTCTCCTTGCTGGATGGGTTTAGTGAGTACAATCAGATTCACATAAGCCCAAAATACCAAGATAAGACCACTTTCACTTGTCTTTGGGATACCTTTTCATACTGGGTCCTTCCTTTTGGTTTGTGTATGCTCCAGCTGCTTTCCAAAGAGCGGTATTGAGTATGTTTTCTAAACTAGTTCATAATGCAGTAGAAATATACATGGATGATTTTACTCCTTATGGCTCTGACTTTCAAGAAGCTTTATCTAACCTAGGAAAAGTTCCAGATAAGTTATTGAGATGAAATTGTCCATCAATCCAGAGAAATGTAAATTTTTTATGACTGAAAAGATCGTGCTAGGTCATGTAATATCTCAACAAGGATTGCAGATGGACCCCAACAAAAATTCCATCATCTAAAGGGTCTCACCTCCCCAAAGGCGAGAGATGTCAGAAGCTTCCTAGGCTTAGCTCGATATTATAGGAAATTCATTAAAGACTTTAGAAAGTTAGCCTCTCCTTTGTTTGGCCTCCTAGGAAAAGATGTTGAGTTCATATGGTCAGAAAACTGCCAAGAAGCCCTAGATACCTTGAAGAGAAAGCTAGTGACTGCCCCAATTCTCAAAGGCCCAAACTGGGCCCTACCCTTTCAAATTCACACATATTCCTTGAAAAAATCAATAGGATCAACCTTAGGACAAATTTATGAGAAGTTACCTTATGCCATATACTTTATAAGCAAAAACTTGTCAAAGGCAGAGTTGAACTATACAATGAGCAAGAAGGAACTCCTAGCTGTCATGCATTCCTTAAACAAATCCAGACATTATATCACAGGCTATCAAACCTTTGTGACATTGATCATGTTGTAATTGGATATTTAATGAAAAAACCAGATGTAAATGCCCACATTATCATATGGTTGCTTTTACTGCAACGGTTTGATCTGACCATTATTGATAAGCTTTGTAAAGGGAATGGTGTTGTTGACTTTTTGTCTAGAGTAAATTTTCCTACAGGTGAAGAAGGAATGGTGGATGACCAAATTCTAGATGAAATCCTATTTTTTGTATTAGTACTCTCTCCATGGTTTGCTGATATAGCAAACTACTTGGTTTCAAGACAATTCCCACGACACCTATCCTCAAAAGAGAAGAGAAAGATAGTAAGGAAAAGCACCCATTTCACCTAGATTGGAGGAAATATCTTCAAAATTGCCCCAGATCAAATCTTGAGAAGATGTGTTAGGGAGGAGGAAGTCTTTGACATCCCTCTGACTTGTCATGACAGGCCTTGTTGAGGTCATTTTGTAGCAAAAAGAATCGCCTTCAAGATATTGCAAGCAGGCTACTACTGGCCCACTCTTCATTAGGATGTGAGGAGATACATAAGCCAGTGTGATTGGTGTCAGAGGATGGGAAACCCACTCCAAAGGATGAAATTCCCATGCAACCTCAAGTGACCTTTGAGCCATTTGAGAGGTGGAGCATGGACTTTATGGGGCCTATTAACCCCCCTTCAAAGCAAAAGAAATACATCATTGTGTGCATTGATTACTTGACAAATTGGGTGGAGATAAAAGCAATCAAAGTAGCGATAGAGGAAAAAGTAGCTGAGTTTTGAGGGAAAACATATTGTACAAGTTCGAGTATCCGAGAGAGTTGGTCACAGACTAAGGCTGTTAGTTCACTTCCAACCTGATTGAAGACCTACTCACACAACATAAGATAGAGCACAGGACTTCCACTGCTTACCATCCATAAGCCAATGGGCAAGTGGAGGTCACTAATAGAGAATTGGAAGGGATCCTAACCAAGGTAGTGAGTAGTAGCAGAAAAGACTAGGCGGATAGATTAGTTGAGGCCACTTTGGGCTACAACAGAACATGGAAGGCCACCACTGGGTTCACACCCTATGAACTAGTCTATGGGAGGAAGGCTTTGCTGTCAATAGAGTTTGAATTCAATACCTTAATGATGGAAGCTCAACTAGACCTAAACCTTAGCCATGCATAAAAGGAGAGATTACTTTATCCATACGGAGGTAGCTCAGCTTCAAAGAAAGATATGGCATGACACAAATATCAGGAAAAAGCAATTCCAAGAGGGAGATTGGGCACTACTATATGATTCAAAATACAAGGATTTCAAAGGCAAGCTGAGGACAAGATGTTTAGGACCCTACACTATGGAGAAATGCAATGAAAATGGTTCAATTTTGATCAGAACCATTGATGATGAAGCTATCCCTAGGCTTGTCAATGGACATCGGTTGAAATTCTACAAGAAACCCCTCTCCAAGCGAGAGTTTATTGAAGATTTGAATAAAATAGTGATGGTAGTGGAACACATCCTAGCTTCCACTTCACCCACTCACTAAAGAAAAAAGAGAAAAAATAAGGACTCAAGTGAAAACCTCCATTGAGGCACTTGAGTCTCATCATTGGGTTGAAAACCTCTTCTGAGGTGGCCCATTGATGTAAAAAAAAAAAGGGAAGAGAATAAGATCCCTAGGTGAAAACCTCCCTTGGAGGTGCCCAAGGTAGGAAATTAAGGTTAAAATTTCTCTGAGGTGCCCTAGTTGTTTAAAAGAGAGAGAGAGAGAGAGAGAGAGAGAGAGAAAAATGAAATTTTATTTCATTGCAAGTTTGTAGGAGGACAACAAGGAGTAGAAGAAGGTGCCAAGGGGACCTTGACATTCATACTAGAATCCATCTCATCTTCTCCACACCTTCCTCCATCATTTTTGGCATCTCTTTCACCCCACTGTACCTCTTCTTCCAAAACTGTGTTTTCTATAGGAGGCTCTGTTTTTTCTACAGGAGGATCCTGTAGGAATTACAGGGAGCCAAAAGTGTCTACAGGAGGTAGTTTGAGGGACAATAAAAGCTTCATGAGGAACCTATGATTCCTCTTACCATATTCAAACCTCCTTGCCATCATTTCCAAGCCTGCATCACACTCCAAGCATCATTAATGTTTTTTTCCTTTCTAAGAAAAAACACAGAAAAAGTAGTTTTTTTGTTTTGAAAAAAGGGAGGAAAAGGCACCATTAACTTTACATGAAGCTTACCTACTATCCCTCTATCATTCATCTCCACCTATAGCATCATTCTCGAGCTCCAAGCATAGGCAAATAACTAAACTTTCAGGGGGAGAAGCAGCTACAGGAGCTCCTGTAGGAATTCCTGTAGCAACTGATCCCATAGAATTCCAACACCAGTAGCAAGGGACATCACATATGAAGGTTGAAAAGGCACATGCATCTCAGCTCCAACAAAAAAAGAACCTTCAAAAGCACACAACAACACATCAGTAAGCAGAGACAACATGAATGCGGGAAAATGAAGGCATGCAACAGAGAAAGTCATAACACCTCACAGTCAATGGCACCAAATACACTTGGATTACAGGTAAGTGTCTAAGGAGTGTAATTAGGAATCATGCGAAGGCAATGAGATGGTTGAAATTGAAATAGGGAAAGGTGGCTAGTTAACCTGGCCACCTTCATTTAGTTGGCTCCACTTAACCGAGAAATCACCCACACGTGCACACAGTCAACTCAAGAAAAAGATGCGATGGACAGGTAGTGGGAGGAACAGTTAACTCTGATGTAGTAATGAGGGCATGATTATGTGGTGGTTCATGATGACCAAGTAGGTGGGGACCAACAGCCCTAAACGGGGCAATGTACACCTTGACATCTCAGAACTCATAATCGAAAAGAGCCATAGAAGGTAATGAACACTCCTCCCCATGCATTCTCACCACCTTTTCTTCAGTTTCTTATGGCCCCACAACCTCATGTCCACCATCCTCCATCGATTTCCTCCATATTTTTTCTCTCGGCATCTTCTAGAGGAGCCTTACAGGTTTTCTACAGGAGTAGCTACAGGAAATCTACAGAAGGGACAATAGGTTTCTACAAGAGGGGTAGTGAGTCATTTTGAAGGGAGGAAACGTTATTTTTAGCATGAATTTCAGTCTAAAGAGGTAGGGTTCATGAATTCCCTTTGTTTAATATCAAAATTTGAAAGAGTTGGTCTCAAGTCGAAAATAAAATGAGTCTTTAAGAGGGTAGAAATACATAAAAAAAATTCCGTTTTTCTTTTCTTTTTTAAAACATAGTCCCCTCTGTTTTTCTATTTCACTCAAAATTATTTGTCTACACCTCCATATCTAGTTTTTCAAAATAAGTACAGGCAGTATGACAGAGGGGTTTATAAGAAAAGAGCCCACTAACTCCACTAGACTCCATGCACATCCTCAAGTGGTGGAAATATTTGCAAGGGCAAACTGGATGAATTTCTTTGAGAAGTTTAGAGGGTTTGATGATGAACTTTTCCATGAATTTTCTCTCTCCCTAGTCCTTCACACAAGAACTCATGCTACTGTAACCATTAGAGCCCTCTCCATTGAAATAACCCCTGAATTCATCAATAGGGTCACTACTCTTCCTCTTGGGCTGCCTTGGAGTAAAGATGAGAAAATAATTGGCCAGGCCGCCAAGAGGAAATTTTTCCAAGATAATGAAACCCCTGTTAGAGACAAAAATGGAATTAGGAGGGCTAGTGTACCATATCCCTGGGATGAGGTTAGCTACCAAGTGATCAAACACATTTCTTGTGAGAAGAGGCACAACATTGTTTATGTATACCATTTCAGAATCCTCCAAGAATTGAGATATGGCATGGATACCCCAGCACATCAAACGCTAAGTATCCCTTACTTTCTCCCTCAATCGCTCATTAACTCCAGCACCAAGGTACAAGAAGGAAATTCATAGCAGCTAGCTCACCATGGCCTAATCAAGATCCTAGTAGAAGAATCCCTCCATAACCTTACAATCCCTATAACATGGGAAGTTTTCAGAAATATGATAGTTGAGGATGACATCAAGGAATTAAGCTATGATGGCAGTCCTGCTGTCAGTGAGGAGGGAGAACAACAAGGAGGAGGAGATGAAGCCAGCGGTGAAATAGCAGAGTAAGAGATGAAGGAGTAAAGAAAAGAAATAGAGGAGGGGAGAGTTGAAGAGACAAAATAGGAGGTAGAAAAAGAGACAGGGTAGGAGGAGGAAAAAGAAATAGACAAGGGAGAAAAGGAGGCAGAGAGGGTAGAGAAAAGGGAAGAGTCCCTCGAAACTTTGGAAAGAGAAGAAACAACTGCCCTCACTACCCTCAGTACACTAGTCAAGCAGAAGTAGAAGAGGAAAAGAAAAACCTCCATGTATTTCAGGGCAAGGAAGAGTCCCATAATTAAAACAAGCAAACCTCATCCCTCATCAAAGACTCCCATTAACATTGAAGATTCACCATTTGCCAAGGTCAAAGAATCTGTTTCCAAGACACCCATAACCTATGAAAGGAGGACTACAAGATCTTCTACATGGAAGCGAAAGACAATTCTATAGGATCGAAAACCAGACCTACAGGAGGCTAAAACAGTCCTACAGGAGACACTGTCCAAACTACAAGAGACACAAAAGCTTGAGGAAAATATAGGAGGATAGCCATAGGTAAAGGAGGAAGCACAAGAGCTACAAGAACCTGAACTCCAGCCTGATCTTGACTCTTATTATAGACTACTTGAGGGAGGTAAGATAATCCTACAGAAATTTGCAATTCCACTGTTTTTCAAATTGGAAAAAGAGAGACTGAGAATGCATAGGTTGATGTAGATAGCCAAGTCCAAAGGAGTTGAGGATATTGGCCACATGGAAGACAAACTCAGGGAAATGGGCAGGGAATTGAGTGCTCTCAAAGACAAAGAATCCATTTCAAAAAGCCACCTTGAGAATGAGAATGAATTACTAAGGAGGTAGCTATAGGAGAAAGAGACTAATTTGGCATACAGGGCTAGCTTATCCATAGAATCATTACAATGCATAACATTAGCCAAATCTTATGGCATCTATCTGAAGGATCAATGGCTTTAATTCCAAATAAAAACTTTGGCACAAAGAGGCATAATGCCTTTCCAAGACTATAGGAATTTCATGGATTTGTGTGACCAAAACACCTCCGAGGACAAAGCAAAGATTACAGAGTTCTATCTACACAACATGGCCCTCATAGACCTAAATGTGTGGGACCCCAATGGAAAGCTAAGGGATATGAAATTAATGTCCATGGCGTCATGGATGAGCCATGAAGAATTGAGGACAATATAAATGAAAAGATTTTTAATAAAAGAGCATAATGAGCCATTGATGATAAGAGTTGAACCATCAGATCCTATGGCACTCATCAGCACACACAACCTACTTGCTAATGACCCTCAGATTGCCCCTAAATATCTAGCCAATCAGGAACAAGCCATTGCACACTTTGAAGATATGTTTAGGCTACTTGGGGATGACTGTGTGCATGCATGCATGAGAAGATGGAACACCCTACCCCACAACTTGTAGATCAAAGAATACCATTCCCCCATGAGGTTGAAGGAGGCATTGGAAAGAGTGCCAATGTACAAGTGCTCCACGTAAAGGCTGAAGGTCAAGTGGATTGGCCTCAAACTGACTCCTCCACTCATATTAGGCATGTTAGAAAGCAGAAGAGAAGAAGAAGAGAAGGAGCAGTTGAAGGACATAGATAGAAAGGTAAGATTTTATGGAGAACATGAGCAGACCACATCAAAAGCCTGGAATTCCAGGGAGGCCACCAGGGCCATGAAAGACCAAGAGATTGACTAGGTTTCTCAGAGGATGAGCAACACTTTCAATAGTGGGGTGATGATGATTCTCATAAATAATTAATTATATGGGCTCATTTTACCTCCTAACCTAGTCAAATCAACCATTCTCTTGGCTTATTGTATGGTTTTTTAATCATATTTATGCTTATAGGGTGAGTCAAGTTAGTTATTATGCCATGTGGTCTAACATGTATTTAATGCATATTATTCATGGATTTCAAGGTCAAAGTCAAGGATCTAGTGGTCAAACGATATAAATAACTCAACATAGATAGAGGAGAGTACTTATGGGAGGGAATCCCCCTCATTTATTTATGCTCACTTCGAATTCCCCTTCATTCAGCTCAGAGTACAAGCAACCGAATCATGCACTAGAAGGCAGTCGAGCAAGTGGAAGATAATTGATAGTTATCTCGAGTTTTGGAAGCCAAGCCTCCCTGGTTTTAAGGAAGCTATTGGTAGCTTCAAATTTATAAGTAGAGAGGCCTAGGGTGTCACCAGGGTTGACTTTTTTTTCTTGTGTAAACTTAGATCAAATTTCGAGCTTACTATTTTATGACGGTTTTATGTAATCTTCCTATTTTTTTATAATGAAGATGGAATCCTTTTTGAGCTAGAACTTAGTTACCTTAGAGGGTTGGAGTTCTTGGGTTAGGGCCCAATCCAAACATCCAAGCTTCTCTTTACTTGTATTTATATGCTTTACTTTAGTTTGTAGATTAGTTTGATGTTAGATGTATTTCTATTATGGTTAAGAATAGATTGGTTTTGATGATTTAGTAGCTTCCTTCCGTTTGTGATTTTTGTAGTAGGTTAAGAAGTGATTGGAGAAGATTAAACAGTCTTGAAACAATGCCTTGGCTTCTCTTCCTCCCTCTAGGACCATGATTTGAGGCAAAGACTCTCTTGCTTCCCTAAAAACACAGATTTTCCTCATTCCTAGGACTTCTAGTGTTTGCAGCTCTCTAGTAGGTTGATAATCTAGTTTTTCTTTGCTTTAGATCTTCTTTATCATGTTCACTTCCTGATTTGCAATAGTCATTTTGCATTCTTTCCTTTCTTACAACATTTTCCAGCATTTGCTTCTATACATCATAGTTTAGGCCATTTTAATGCAAAACTCTATTTTTCCTAGGATGCACTCATTTCATTGGTTGCTTGATTTCTTGGTTGACTTTCATTTTCTATGTAGCAGATCTCTTCCAATAGTAGGCTAGCTTACCATCAATTGCACCCTCCATCTGATCCATGCCATATAGGTCTTCCAAATCTCACCTCAATTATACCCTAGTTTCATTTTTCATAGAACTTCTTCCTCTCTCCTTAAGCAAACCCAAAGATATTTCTCTCTCTTGGTGATTCATGGTAGACCTCGGGTGCCCTGAAACCACATTTCAACCTTCATCCACCTTTCTCAACCACTCTCACACCCTCAAAATAGCGAAAATTTCTCTCAACCTCCTCCTGTAGGCCTCCTGTGGTTTCCGTGTTTTTCTCCTGTAATTTTCCTGTGTCCTCCTGTAGTTTTTCCTGTAGGCTTTCTTTTGAAGGCCGAGTGTGGGAAAATCCTCCAGAAGGCCACCTAAGACCTCCTAGGACCCATCCACACCATCCTACATGTTATAGACATGTTTGGGAATTGTAACCCCAATCATATATGTCCATAAACCAAGGGCTTATGAGTCCCTAAAGGTGTTGTTTCATACCCCTAAAGGAACAAGGTCAGCTAATTACATCATCTCCTAGAAGTTCTCCACAGAAAACTGCTCAAAATTGGTCAAAACTGGACCATACAGACTGCTTAATGCAAACGGTGTGATGCACCTCACCTGCCACATGCAAAAAGTGCGATGCATATTGAAAATTCCTTCTGTAGGGTGCGATGGGCGAGAGTAGACAAATGGAAAAGACAGTTTCCAAGGTGGATGATCATGGAATCTTCTTGAAACTTCTCTTGTGACACTTGCCTCTATGAATTCGCCCAAGGATGAGTAAGAGATTATGAATCTCCAATTGGAATCAAATACTATCAGAGAGAGGACACTAATCAAAATCCCAGAAGCTGACTCACCCCCCTACAATCATCTATATATGGATCCCTCATCCCAGAGATCCAGAGGCTGGAATCTTGTATCTTGTAAGGAAGTGTTGTTGGTTTCCTGGTGGAATATCATAGTGCTAGGTGATCTAAGATTTTCATGAGGTGAAAAAGGGCTTTCATGCTGGGAGGATGACGCTGGGTCATATCAATGGATTATAATCCTCTCTTCTAATCTTTATATCAATAAAGATATTCAAGTTTTCCTCCACATTCTTGTATGTCTGATAATATATGCATTTGTGTGGTCAATATATATCTGGTCCTATATTGTTCATGATTGTAGATCTCTGCACTTTGAAGGTAGTATGTTGCTTTGACTTTACAGGTACTCTTTGAAGCGGAGTAATCAAGGAAGGAGCGGAAACGATCCATCAGAGGGGAGAAGGAACAAGCAAGGAACCAAGTGAAAGATTAAGGTTGGCATTCTTTGCTCCTTTCCTATCTACTTCTCGTAAAGGAAAATGAAAGTAAATTTAATCTGTTTGTTTCTAGAATAGCTACCCCTCTTAGTGGGACTAGCAGCTTTGCATAGACACTAGATTTCTCGATAACAATATGGCGACTCGACTCGGGAGCGAATAGCTTGTTTGCTTGTCTATATTTGTTTGCTTTATAAACTACAGATAGAGCTTGAAGTCAAGCCAGCTAGCCTTCGAACTACATTTGCTATGCAAGTGAAAAGCAGATCAATGTTGCTTCAGTCTATCTCTTGGTTTTATTTATAAACTGAACAATTGATTTGCAAACATCCTAATTGCCCTGGTGGTGGCTCAAGTAGCCTCATTAGATCAGCCCCTATGATTTTCCTTTACTGACAATCATTAGCTTGGCCTAGATCCCTGAACTAAGCTGCAAAATGTGACCAAGAACCGAGTTAAAGTCTCATACCTGGACCATCTTACCGTCTCCTCTTGGGAATCTGGATGCATTGCACCTCCCATGTGCAGTAGGTGAGATGCATCGCTCTTTCCCTATGTTACAGGTGTGATGATCAGATATGACTTCTTTTGCTTCCAGATTTTGGATTTTGTTCACTCTCTTTAGCTTTATTAAGGAGTTTTTCTATCTGTGATCAGTGTACCACTGTCGAAACTCCCTTCCTTTGCATGGTTAAGCCTCCATTGTACAAAGAACTGTAAATGTTTTTATGTATTGTTCTCCATTTACAGTTCTCCTTTACAAAGAAGTAGCATAATCAAACTGTCGTCTTTTGTTTTTGAAGTGTCACAAGTGTTGTTTTCAGTCAAAAAAAAGAATCCTACTATTCTTGATGGTAAATTACACTACTACTCTTGTATTTGATTTGAATTAATAGTTTTTCAAGTGTCAAAAGCAGTTTTCAATTCAAAATTGCAAAGTATCATGATTATATTCCTTTCATATTTTGAAGAGAAAATCGTTAGTATTGTCGCTTGAAACGATTCAGATTTGTACTTAGCATTCTTTTTGTCATTCACACATTAAGAAAGTGAAAAAAAATACATGCATGTGCATTTTCATTTAGACTGCTTGTTGATTTTGATTTAGGAAAGTGCATCTAGTGTGTGCTCTCTGCTTTATGTTGAAAGAATCCTGCTTCTCTTTCCTTAGTAGCTAGGATTTTCATTGCAAAAAGAAGATTAAACAATTGTTTATCATCTTAGATTACATTTTAGGAATTGTATATCTACATCACGTGGTGAACCTGAAAGGAAAACTTCTTAAGAAAGATCAACTGTAAAATAAATTCAATGAACATAAAAATGCTTTGGAACCTAACGCACAACATTTAGAAGTCTAGGCTAGAGAGGTATTCTAGCATCATAAAGCCTGGTAACTATCGCTTTCATTGTAGGTTGGTTGATTCCTCCTCTTTGAGACGACAAGTGCTAGTACGGACTTGTGCTCCCACGTACCATCAAGTATATATTGGGAGACCACAATAGGCCATATCCATTATCCTTAGGAAGCCATGTCTACTGCCCTATCGATCGCAATGCACTGAACACATCATTCAGGAAGATTGACTACCGTACCGTAAAAAGTATTCTCTAGTTTTTTGATTGGTTTGGTAATCCCTCTGTCTGGATTTCTAGAGTAGTCTCTTTCGTTCTTTCTCAAACTCCTTAAAAGAAAAGGTCCATCTGAGCACTTGTCACTTCAAGCTCATGAAAATTGAAGGTGTCTAGAGTCATCTTTAGCTTTTTCTCGACACTGAAAAATTGAAAAAGCAAGTTGTGTCAAAGCGTCTAAAATTCATTAATTTCGGAATCACTTTTTCCCCTTTATTTTGAGTTAATCGAGTAATCCACAATCGTGGAAGATAGTCAATCGAAACCCCATCATTCACATAGATTAAAGAGTCAACTATCTTTGACTTCAGAAAGGAAACTATTCCAGACAAAGCGAACTCGTTTAACTAGATCAAAGCCCCCTGGTTTGTTTGGAACTTGTGTTCCAACATCCTCAGAGACTCCGGTTACTCCAACTATTTCTGGTACCCCGGCCTTTACTGAAGAAGTTTCGCGGCCACAAGAGGACATTAGAACTAATCCTAGTGTAACAGTAAATGCTTCTATTCTTGAACTGGCTCCATCTACAGCTGATTCAGAAGGTGTTACCCCTCCAACAATAGTCGATGCAGAGTTTATACCTTCTTCGGCACTAGAAATATTTTATTGACCTGACGGTCTACCTCTCCCACCTGGATTGATTGCTATAGAAGAGATTCTGGAGGATCCTCCATCCAGTACTCCATTACATTTTGGAGCTGGGATCACCCTATATCCTTCTTCATTAGAAGTTAGTATCCCTTCATCGCAAGTTCCTGTAGAATCACTAGGAAATATTTTGGATAGACTAGATATGTCTGAAAAACTGTTGACATCAACGATTGTGTCATCTGACTTAGTAGTAGCAGAACCTCCTGCTACTACTAAAAAATGTTCTTTGGTGTACCATCTATCCCAACTAGCTCTCAACCACTAGATGGAGTCCATCTAGGGACTGTTTCAACAGTGTGGTCTGTTCTCATTTGTTCATTTGGAATAATATCCAGAATCTATTATGTTGAGTCTCAGCAAATTTATCCTTCGCAACAATATCAATTTGGGCAGTCTAGTTCCCAAAGGCCAATCATTCCTTTAAGCACTAGATTGCCACCATATGGAGAGCAGTATGCCCTTTCATTATTTCCTCCGGGAGAGCAACCATATGGGAGTTCGCAACAGAATTCGGGTCATGTTGGAATTACATCCATCGATTGGGTGCCAATACTACCTCAATAACCAAGAGTTGTATACTCAATGCAACAAAGCCTACCTATGTCAAATATCCCCACTACACCGGCCATTGTGACAGTGTCGCAAGTACAAGTGTTGGTTGTTGTATTCCAACCTCAAGTTTCTTAGGTCGTAATACAACAGCCTCCTGTCCCCATGACGTAGTCACAATCACCGATTAGTGGCTCCCTAACCGGAGTGACCTAGGTTCAAATGGGTATTATTAGCCCTCATCTTGGTCAAATAGCCAGTATTGGACAACAGCAAATGGCTTCACAACCATGGCTGGTGCAATATCAACAACCACAATTCCAACAAGTTTACCAAGGATATGAGCAGCAAATCTTTTCAAGTAATGGGCATCCATATATTCAAAATGGTCAACATCAATCATTTCGTAATGGTTATGCCCATCAGCCTTCCCAAAGTTATCAGCATCAGATGCATTATGATGGTATGCAAAGACCCACTGGTCAGACAATACCATCTTATCTTGGGTATGCTTCACCGAACCTGAATCAATAGTTGCCCTTTGTGGCAACTTTAGAGTTACTGGATCTAAATCATCTAACAAATGATCCAATTACTTATGCCCCTTGGTGGTTGGCGATTCCTCATAAACTTCCATCAAATATTCCTAAATTTAATGGAAATTCGGTTGAAGACCCATCGAATCATGTGATGACCTTTCATCTGTGGTGTTCATCCAACACTCTCAATGATGATTCGATTAGACTTCACCTTTTTCAGTGAATGTTAACTGGTCCGGCAGCAAAATGGTACATCAAATTGCCTAGAGTGTCATTCGATAACTTCAGCGCACTTGCCACAACCTTTTTAAACCATTTTCAGTTACCAATAAGGTACAAAACAGGAACAGAGATTCTTACCAATTTCAAACAGATGACAGCCACTCACATATCTGATCATATCCATGAGTGGCAACGTCATCGTAGAATGGTAAAAATATATGTTCCTAATCAGCTGCTAGCTAAATGGTTTATTAAGTCATTATTACCTTCTATCATAGAAGATGTGGCAAAGGGAGGGGTCGTCACTTAAGAGAAAGTAATTTCTCGTGCACAATATCTAGACTTGATCTATACTCAGTCTGGCATGCTCTATGACAAAATCCTCGATGATCCTAGAATGGAATTTTTCATTCCTCCTCCTCCTAAATCAAACAAAGACTCTCATGCCGGCAGTGTCATGATAGGTACAACTAGCACAAAAACCGTAAAGGCTACATCAAAGAAAGCTCATATGGTTTCTAGTCAAAATGCAAATGAAGAACTTCTCGCCTCATAGGCAAATGCCATGTCGACTGACAAAGGCAAAGAACCGAAGAAACCAGGAGGCAAGAAGAAAAATAAAGGGAAAAAGAAGAAACAGGAGGAGTCATCTCGTGAAAAATCTTCTGCAAACCCTTCTGGAGAAATGAAAGCAAATCATCCACGCTTTATATGCGATAAGGATCATTAGGCAAAAGGCTATCCACATAAAGATGAGCTTAGGAAACTCTTAGGGAATTCAAAAACCTCAGCTGTATTGACTGATCTATTTCCAAACCCAGGAACCAATCTGGTTACTAGTGACAATGCTTCCCCATCCCAAGTGCTTATGTTGTCCATTTCGAAAAAAAAAATAATGCTTTGATATCGACAGCGAATAAACATTACAGGAATCCACAGCTATCGAACAACAAGGCTACTGATCAACCTGGTAGTTTGACAACAACTTCAACCGAAGTTGTGCCACCCATCATTCTTGAGCTAACGATAAAGCTGCCAAAGGGAGTAGTACATAAATCAACATTTAATCCTCATGCCAGAGCAGCATAGAATTATAATATAGTAGAGGACCTGGCCCAATCGTTGTCCGCTATGTTGACACTTGAGGTACAACAAAATTGCTCTTCCCAAAAGTAGGCTCTATTATCAACAATAGGTGGGATTGACCCAACGGATTCCAATATTATGACCTTTAATAATAATGGATATGATCCTCAGTTACCAGCTCAACTTTCTTTCCTTATTCAAGTGAAAGCCCTCAACAAAACTGTTCATCGAACAATTATTTATGAGGGAGCATCGTCATGTATTATGTCGACGAGTTGCTGGAAAACTTCAGGCTCACCACCCTTGTCGTGATTGTCAACAACGTTAAAAGCATTTGATGGATGAACATACACTCCATACGAGATTTTAAGTAACTTGCAAGTCGAACTAGGGGGAAAAACAGTAGAAATTAATGTTGAAGTTATTGATGGAAACCTCGATTACAACATCCTACTGGGAAGGCCCTAGATATACGCTATGGCTGTTGTTGTTTCAACATACTTCAGAAGGATTGCATTTCCTTTCCAAGGAGTAATTACAATCATCGACCAACAAATGTTTCTCCCCAATAGTTCACAAGTTACGGGAAGCATTCCAATGATCCATGGAAGCTCTCAATCGCTTCAAAATATCAGAGTAGGCCTACTAAAAACCGTACATTGATGGGGACTTTTGCCCTACTTCCTCCAAGAAAATTGGTGGAAGTGGCCACGGTGGGAACCTGCAATATGGTGTCTTCCATGCAGAAGATGTCTGATCACGATGTTAGCATGGATCATCGCGAGGTTTTTCCTCCAAGACCAATAGAAATATTATAGCAATCAATGTTTTCAGCATGGGAGCAAACCCAAATCAACGCTCATCAAGCGTTTGGATAGATTGGTCTAAGGAATACGGTACCTCTTCAGATCCTTGGTCGCATGTACATTCTATAGACGAAGGAATTGTTTAGTCAATGATGATTGATGGGGCACCATGGGAAGATTACCACCATCATTTCCATCTTCCAGATTACAAAGAAGATTGTTCCAACGACCCCGATCATCCTTCAATTTTTTATTTCCTATCAAATACTGTAAATACGGTGGATTCCAAGTGAAACTTGTCCAATATTGAAGAGACTATCGCCATCAATATCTCGACCAAACCAAATATTGTAGAGAATATTCATGTCATCAAATCTTGTTCTCCTTCAGAACTAGAAATATACTATGCTCTCTTTCGCGAGTTTAGAGATGTCTTTGCATGGTCATATGAAGAAATGCTAGGCATTGACTCGAGCATAATTGAACATGAAATTAAGATGTATCCATATGTTAAACCAGTACGACAATGGCTTCAGCAGGTGCACCCCAAGAAAGCCACTGCCATCAAGGCAGAAGTTGAAAAACTTCTCCATGCTGGTTTCATTTACCTGGTTCCTCTAACTGATTGGGTATCGAATATTGTTCCTGTGATGAAAAAGTGAGGAACGATTAGAGTGTGTTCATTATACGGATGTAAACCAAGCTTGTCCAAATGACAACTACCCTACACCCTTCATTGACCAGATAATTGATGAATGCGCCGAATTTGAAATCTTTTCATTTATGGATGGATTTTCCGTGTATAATCAAATAAATATCCACCGACAGGACCAGTCAAAGATTGCATTTATTTGTCCTTGGGGCACATTCGCTTACTGCAAGCTACCTTTTGGTTTAAAGAATGCAGGGGTAACCCTTCAGAGGGCTTTGAATTATGCCTTCCATGACATCAAAAACATCATTCAACCATATCTCAACAATCTTCCAACTCATTCGCAAAAGTGGACCGATCATCCGTTACAGCATTTGAGAGCGATATTCCTACATTGCCGACACTAAAAGATACGACTCAATCCACACAAATGTGTGTTTTGTGTCAGTTCTGTTTGTTTACTTGGCTTTGTATTCTCAAAGGATGGGATTCATCTCGACCCGTGTAAGGTTCAAGCAATCATTGATTTGCCTCCACCTTCAAATTTGCTTCAGATTCAGAAACTCCAAGGGAAAGAAAACTTTCTTAGGAGGTTCATTCCAAATTATGCCGAACTTTCTAAAGGTTATACACGTATTTTGAAAAAAGAAGTACCCTTCATCTAGGATCAGGTCACGCAAGCTTCCTTTGATGCTCTAAAGGAATCCCTAATAAAGGCATCATTAATGTATGCTCCTAATTATCAAAAAGACTTTAACCTGTATCTGGCTGCAGTAGATACGACCATAGAAATGGTTTTAGTTCAAGAAGACAATGGAATTGAACATCCTATCTATTATTTAAGTCAAAACTTAAATGAAATAGAAACCAAGTACTCCTATGTTGAAAAGTTGGCTCTCATAGCTGTTCAAGTGATATAGAGATTTCGACACCATATCCTCTTTTGAAAAACTACCATTTTGTCAGATTGTAACCCCATGACTTATATCTTGTCGCGACAGTTACTGGGGGGAAAATATTCCAAATGGATAACAATTTTGCAAGATTTTGATCTGGAATTCATAAAATCCAAATCAAAGAAAGCCTTGGTTTTCGTGGAGTTACTATGCGATCTCCCATTGTCGTCCAACGATTCAACATCAAATGCAACAATTGTGGATGAATCTTTGTTTTTGATATCTTCAAGCGATCCATGGTATGGAGATATAATCATCTATCTCCAAACCCAAACATATAGGTCTAATACCTCCCATTTAGAGCAACAACGTACTCGATACCAAGCGAAAGACTACATGATCATCGGTGACACACTTTACCATCATGGTATCGATACAGTTCTGCGGAGGTGCCTCACCCATGAGGAGGCCGAAAAAGTCCTAAACGATTGTCATTCATGCATGTGTGGGGTGCATCAATTTGGTTCCGCTACAACACAAAAGATTTTATGAGTAGGATACTTCTGGACAACAATGTTCAAGGATTGCATAACCACAGTTAGAAGTTGCCATGCTTGTCAAATCTTCGATCACAAAACCAGAATATCACCCGCACCTCTGCAACTAGTAGTCACTATTGGGTCATTTTCCAAATGGGGCATAGATTTCATGACATGTAACCCCACCTCGGCTGGGGGGCATGGGTATATCATAGTCGCAGTTGACTATTTTACAAAATGGGCCGATTTGATGCCTACATTAAACAACGTTGTGAAACCACTGCTCTTTTCTTTTTCAATCATTTAGTCTATAGATTCATTGTTTGGTGGGCTCCAGTATTGCAAAAATAATGCTACAACTCCTGGGACTCCTTTCTTTACTTTTATCAACCCAGTAGTTCATATCAAACTTGGAAGAGATGGTGTTGTATGCACAAGTACTAGCTCTTGTTGCAGCTGTCACTTAGTCAGCTGGCACAAGTCCACTAGGAGCTTAAGCCAACTTCTATAAGCTCCGAGAAGAATATTTTTAACTGATGGATGGAAGCTAACTGAAAGGAAGCTAATCTACTTGCGAAAAGAAACTGAAAAGCTGAAAGGACATGCAAACCCTAACAAACCCTAATTTTACCAGCTAGCCGTACTGATGCAAGAAAGAGGATGCAAGCTACTGAAAGAGAGGCCATTGAATTCTAGGAAGGTAAAATGCATGTGTATAAGCTACTTCTATAGTAAAATATGAAGAAAACATCTTTTTTCATTTTTGAATAAGTTGTCAGAATTATCATGCATGTGCTTTTCACTGTTTTTGGCTATGCAAAGGTGGATTGGCTAGAGGAAATGCTTGCAGGAGGCTGGAAAGGTTCAGAAAGGGCCTAAGGGATCCCTTGCACCCTTTCAAAGAGTTTCATAGAGTTTGGCTATCAGGAAACCACTTTCGTGAGCTTCTACAAGAAATCTACGGGGGTTCTACAAGATGTTCTGGAATTTCTACAGGATGTTCTGTAATTTTCTACAGGATGTTCTGTAATTTTCTACGGGATGTTCGAAAAGGGGATTTTGGAGGATTGATGGAGGAAGAATGGTGAAGGAGTGGGTATGGAGGTGAGGTAAGGGTGTGAGGAGTTCTAGGACTTGGCAAATGGAGCTGAGGAGTGATGAGGATGGTTGGATTTGTTCAAGGAGGGGTAGAGCAATGTTGCACAAAAATATGGAAATTAGGTCAAAGTGGGAAAATGTGGCAAATGAAGGGAAAGAATCCGAGTTAGAGGATGGAGCAGGTTGCATTGATGGAGGAAGGGTAAGCAAGGATGGATTACAGGTGATCTACAAACAATCTCTCAGAACGAATCAAAGAAAGACTAAAAAATTAAGAGATCTAACTATTTTTACCTACTTTGACCTACAAACCAAAAATATGATGAACAGAAGTTTATTGGTAGAAAATAATGCAAGATAACTATGGAAACTGAGCAAGAAAAGATTCTAAACATGCTAGTACAGCTGGTATCAACTTTCCTAACTGAAAATCTAATACTAGCAATTGCATGAAGAGGCAAAAACAATGTTTTTGGTGGCAGCAAGGACACCTTGGTCCCAACTCATGGTCCCACTGAGGGAGAGCTGAGATCAGAGGTGCTTGATAGACTTTTTCCAGATATCTTCTTTGTTATTAACTTATGAAATCAATCTAAACATGTAAAGCCTTTAACCATCAAAAGAAATCTAAATAACAAAACAAGATTTAAATCTAAATAGCAGATTTTATTCTAAAAATGCAACAAAAACACATAAAGGTAAACAAAGGAAGTACTGGGAACTTGGGTTGGGCCCAACCCCAAGAGCTACAACCTCCTAAGAGAGATTAGAGCTGGTGCAAAGCTAGATTCATATTTATTGATCAAAAGAATAGTTACATTCCAAAAATTGTCCACAAGGAAAAGCTCGAAAATGTGTTGAAATGCAAAGCTAACCTACTGCCTAAAAAATGACTAAAATCGAACTACAAACTAGCTAACTTCTGCCTACAAAGTGACTAACTGAAATGAGGCCCTAATTCTTCTTATTTATACAAACTGAGGACCCCAAAAATCCTCCTAAACTTTAGGGACTCGGCTGCCAAAACTTGCAGTTAATAACAACTTTACTAGCCCTTGCTTGGCTGCCCTTGTGATAATTGATGTGGTGGCCCTTGAACTCTAAGCTGATGGTGGATAATTCGAGGTAAGGGACCATAAATGAAGGTGACACCTTCCTACAAATCCTCTTCCTTGTTCTTCCATGAATTTGGCTACCAAGTGCTCATTAAAACCTTTGATTTTGTCTCAAAATAGACCAAAAAACTGCACAAAGCACCCATTAGACTTGTTGGCATAATGACTAACCCAATTCACTCTATTAGCATAAATATAATAAAAAACATGCAATAAAATGATGAGAATGGTGGATTAAGTTGAATTAGGAGGCTGAATGAGCCCATATAATTATCCATTTTTGGGGCTCATCATCACCCATACTGAAAGTGTTGCGCATCCTCTGAGCAACTAATCTATCTCTTCATCTTTGATGGCCCCGGTGGCCTCCATGTCACGCCAAGATTCTGAAGTGATGTCATCTTCTCGGTCATGAAACCATTCTTTTCTCTCTACTTCTTCCCACTGCCTGTGCTCCTTTTCTTATAGCAGTTCTGTTAGCGCCTCAACCTAAGCCTGCAGCTTGTCCTCTCTTTGTTGTTCATCAGATGTTTCCTTGTCTTTCCTTCTTCCTGTGATTGTTTGGCCACCTTTTCCTCCAATTTCTTGGTCTCTCTTAGCTTAGCCCAAGTTACCTATAGAGAATTCTCAGCTTCCTGTAGAACTGTCTCAGCTTCCTGTAGAACTGTCTGAGTCCATCATCTTAATTCTCTCTCTCTAGGTGAAGGCTTTTGGCTTCCTCATTCATAGATGATGGATATCTTTGAAGGAGACTTCTCCTTTTGTTTAGCTGTTGTGTCCTTAATGACAATTGGATCCTTTGATTGTGGTTGGGGTCTGCCTACTTTGATCTGTGTGCTCCTCCTCGCTTTAAAGTACATGGAGGTTTGCCTCTTTGTCCTCCTTTTTGGTCTTCGAGGTGTGCTAATGGTGGCAAGCACAACTGCTACCTCCCTGGCCAAAATCTCAGGTGATTTCTCCTCTTGCTGTTGGTGAGCCCCAGTATTGCATCAATAATGCTGCAACTCTTGGAACTTCCTTCTTTAATTTTATCAACCCGGTAGTTCGTAACAAACTTGGAAGCGACGGTGCTGTATGCACAAGTACTAGCTCTTGTCGCGGCTGTCACTTGATCAGTTAGCACAAGTATGCTAGGAGCTTAAGCCAACTTCTATGAGCTATTAGAAGAAGCTTTTTAACTGATGGATGAAAGCTAACTCAAAGAAGGCTAATCTACTTGCAAAAAGAAACTGGAAAGTTGAAAGGAAACGTAAACCCTAGCAAACCCTAATTTTACTAGCTAGCCCTACTAATGCAAGAAGGAGGATGCAAGCTACTGAAAGAGATGCCATTGAATTCTAGGAAGGTAAAATGCATGTGTCTAAGCTACTTCTATAGTAACATCTGAAAAAAAACATCTTTTTGTATTTTTGAATAAGTTGTTAGAACTATCATGCATGTGCTTTTAACTGGTTTTTGACTGTGCAGAGGTGGATTTGCGAGAGGAAATGCTTGCAAGAGGTTGGGAAGGTTTAGAGAGGGCTTAAGGGGTCCCTAGCACCCTTCCTAAGATTTTCACAGAGTTTGGCTTTCACGAAACCGCTTCCGTGAGCTTCTACAGGAAGTCTGCAGGGGTTCTACAGGATGTTCTGGAATTTCTACAGGATGTTCTGTGATTTTCTACAGGATGTTCAGAAATGGGATTTTGGAGCATGGATGGAGGGAAAAAGGTGGAGGAATGGGTATGGAGGTGAAATAGGGCTGTAGGGGAGTTCAATACTTGGAGGATGTAGTTGAGGAGTGGTGCAGATGGTTAGATTTGTTCAAGGAGGGATGAAACGATGTTGCAAAAAAAGATGAGAATCATGGCAAAGTAAGCGAATGAGGAAAATGCAAGGTAAGTGTTCTAAGTGAAGGATGAAGCAGGTAGGTTGGATGTGGTATGGGAAGGTAAGGAAGGATAATAGGTACTCTGCAAGTGGTTTTTCGAATTTGACAAATGAAGACTTGGAAAATCAAGAACCTAATTACTTTGGCTTAATCTGACCTAGATAACAGCAAAGGAAATGAAAAAAAGTCTATTTGCAGTGAAATCATATGAAGTAACTATGTAACTGAGAAATCATAAACTTAAGCATGCCATAAAAACTGATATCAAGTTCGATGACTAAGAATCCAACACTAATACTTGCATGGTGAAGCAAAGACAATGTTTTTGGTGGCAACAAGGTCGCCTTGGTCACAACTCATGATTCCACTGAGGGAGAGGTAAGATCCAAGGTGCTTGGTAGCCTTTTTCTGAATATCTTCCTTGTTACTAATCTATCAACTAAATCTGAACATGAAAAACTACTTTAACCATAAAAAGGCAACCTAAATAACAAACCAAGATTTAAATCTAAATAGCAGATTTTATTCTAAGAATGCAGCAAAGACACATGAAAGTAAACAAAGGAGGTACTGGGCACTTGAGATAGGCCCAACCCCAAGCATAGTAAAAAAAGGAGGTACTGGACACTTGAGATAGGCCCTAAGCCCTCTTATTTATACAAACTGAGGACCCCAACAACCCTCCTAAACTTTAGGGACTCAGCTGCCAAAACTTGTAGTTAACAACACTTTTACTAGCACTTGTTTGGCTGCCCTTGTGATAATTGATTTGGTGGCCCTTGAACTCCAATTTGATGGTGGAGAATTCGAGGTAAGGGCCCATAAATGAAGGGGACACCTTCCTACAAATCCTCTCCCTTGTTCCTCCATGAATTTGGCTGCCAAGTGCTCATTAAAACCTTTGATTTTGTCTCAAAATTGACCAAAACACTACACAAAGTACCCATTAGACTTGTTGGCCTAATGACTAACCCAATTCACTCTATTAGCATAAATATAATAAAAAACATGCAATAAAATAATGAGAATGGTGGATTAAGTCGAATTATGAGGTTGAATGAGCCCATATAATTATCCATTTTTGGGGCTCATCAGTTGTTATGTTTTCATGCTTCCTATAGAAATGGTTTCCATGCTTCCTGTAGAAAGTCCGGTGTCAACTGTTTCGGTCTGTTGTCACTGATATCTCATGGTGTGTCCCTTCCTCCTTTTTTCCCTCTTCTTTTGTCTTCTCTACCTCTGTTAGCTTGCTTCCTCATGCTCTATTTTGGCTTTCTTCTCATCTTGTTTAGTTTATGCCTTCTCTGCTTTAGTCTTTTTCTTTTCTATTCTAGATCTTCCTTCTCATCTTCTGTTTTGATTTCCTCCTTTGTTTCAAGTTCTTCTTTCTCCATTTTGGTATTTTCCTCTTTTTCTATTTCCTCCTCATCTTCCCCTCCCATATTTCTAAAAATTTCCCTATCATGATGTGTGGTGACTGTTGGAAATGTTCAGGTGAGGAGGGAGGAAACAAACTTTAAAAACCAGAAATAGAGAAATGGTTGAGGTTTGTCTTTCTGGAGTCAAGAATTTCTCATGTTCTTCTTTTTTACAACATCAATTTGCAATTTTTTCTTTGAACTGTTTCCAACTTGAATTTGCTTCTCGATTTTTGAGAGAAATCAATACCTTTGACAAAACAGAGAATATTTATAACACAATGTTTTGCTTCAAAGAGTGGATAGTCTTGCAAATTTGGTTTCTCATAGGTTGCCTTCTATGGTTGCATCCCTTTTTCAAAAGGATGTGAGAAAGAAAAAGGCATATTTTGGGTGCAGAGCAGGAAAACGGAGAGACTGTGTATAACCCAAAGAAGGAAAAAAAACACAGGCAGTCTTTTAAGCTTCAGTTTCCTTTCTTTCAACCCAATAGTGTTTTTAATCCTCCACCTTATATAAATATATCATATGCAGAGCATTTTTCTGAGCTTCCCTTTTTTCAAGCTCCAAATTCAACGTGGAAAAGTCCAGGCTTCCCTACTTTGGAAAGTTGTGCCATACTTCCTGTAGAAGACCCCCCGGTTCTTATAGAACACCACTGCGCTTCTGAGCGAGCCCGATATGCAACATAATCTTGAAGACAGGTAGAAAACTTGGTGGAGGATGACTAGTTAATCATTTTGTGGAAGTGAAGGATGCATACTTCAATTGAGGATGTTGCAAGTGAAAATGAACAGCAGGTGGTGTAAGTTTTAGCTGAGCATTTTTTAATTGTGGCGTGATTTGAGGTGAGGGTATGAGGTGGAAAAATGTGCGTTGGCCCCATACAAATGGCAATGTTGTCTCGAAACTTCATGTTTTCTACCTGTAATCACTTCCATCAATTACATTGAAGTTTAAATGGTCACCACTACCTATTTTCAAATTTCCTCCTGAGATGGCTGGACACACATGTCGTATTCACCCACTGAGTGATGTTTAAACTGGATGAGGGTGGCCAATTCGCTGGCCACCAATTTTTTTAATCACAACCATATCACTTCCATCAATTACATTCATGCAATTAGAGGAATGAGTTTAGTCACATACCTGGAAGTTGAATGTGGTTGCTGTCAGGTGCTGTGGCCTTTCCTTCTGCTGCATGCATTTGTTTCTGTGGTTGCATGATTGCTTGGTTGCTGACTCACGGTTGTTTTTCTCGTGCAGGTATCCTCTGGCCGGATCTAAGCTACAGGAGCCTGCTTCAACGTTCAAATTTTCACCCTCATGCTGTTGACGTTGAATTTTCACAAGACAACAACTTGTTTTCTTCATTGCCCCCAAATGATAGATCGGATCGATCTGAAACTTTTTAAGCATGTTTCTATCATCATTGTGCACCTCCCATAGCAAAATTGTGGTCAATGGATGCACATATATTGAGAAAAACTGAAAATGGCTGAATATTATAGAGGTCAATTCTCAGAAACTGTGCATCCGAATCGGCTGAAACTACTTGAGTAGGTTACTATCACCCATATGCATCTCCCCATGAAATAAGTTTTGAAATGGATGCATGGATATGGAGAAAATGAAAAAATGGCTGAAGGTGATGGAGGCTGATTTCTTGGAAACCATGCATTGGAATTGGCTGAAATTGCTCGGGCATGTTGCCACCATACCTATACAGCTCCCCGTAAAACGGTTTTGTAAATGGATGCATGGTTTTCACGTGAGGGAAAAACCAAATTTCCGCACTATGTATTCTTGCTTCCAAGCATTCTGTAGTTTTTTGCATGGTAAGAAAAAATGAGCTTGGGCTATGATGCGGGCATGGAAATGATGGAGGAGGAGTTTGAAGAATGTAAGAGGACTTATGAACTCTTTAGGAAGCTATCATGTTCACCAAACTGCCTTTTTGCAATCCATTTCCAGCCTTCTGTAATTTCTACAGGAACTTCCTGTAGAAGCACAATGACGTGGAAAAAATGATGGAGATAGGTGAGGGATGGAAACAGGGGTGGCTATAGGCCTAACAAATAGATTCCAACCTTCAGATTCCCCTCCAAAATCGATTTTGGCTCGCCTGAAGGTTCTACAGGATGTTTCCTGTAGAAATACAGAACTTCCTGTAGAAAGCCCAGAACTTCTTGTAGAAGATGTAATCTCGACCCGAATGTGATCAAATCCTAGGAAAGGCATGTGGCCATGGAGAGAGTGTCTATATGGATGTCCTGCAACCTAATACGGACCCCTATTCTCTTTTTTCATGACCCTCCTTACCTGCAATGTATTCCTTGCAACCTGCAATTATTTTACAGAGATTAGGCTTGTTTTCTTTTTCTTTTTTTTCTCTTTGTTTTTGAAAACAACTAGGGCACCTCATGGAGGTTTTCACCCTAATTGCCTACCCTGGGTGCCTCCACGGGAGGTTCTCACCCAAGGATCTTATTCTTTTTTCTTTTCTCTTTTTTTCCAACCCATTGACTGCCTCATGGAGGTTTTCAATCAATGAGCCAATCTGAGGCGCTTCCGAGGAGGTTTTCACCTTAGATTTTTATTTTCTTCTCATTTTCATTTTTTCTCTTTTTTCTCTCTCTTTTTTTTTTTTTTTCTATCCTACCCCACTTGAAAAACAAAATCATTTCAAGTATAAGAATAGTTCCAATGGAGCCATGTGGAGGCTCCATTGAGACAAAATGATGTGGAGGCTCGAAATGCATGCTTTGATAGGTATCCGGATTTCAGAGACCAAATGATTTGACTTTGAAGGGATTAAGCATAGCTGAGGAAGAGAGTACTGCTGTAACTTAGTGACTGTCTGGAACCATATCTCAGTATAGCTCTGATATCCTTGTTCCTTTTTCTGATCTGGATCATTCTCCATATCTTCTTCTATCATGACCTTCACATCTTCCTCTTTTTGCTGAGTTTTCTCTTGAATACATGGAGGATTTGATGGTAACCATGAGGGAACTCTCTCGATCTCTGATTTTGATGTCTTCTCTTCATCAAGTGCAGCCCATGGTTCTTTGATCTCCTCTTTTGAATCATCTTTTGTTGGATGTGGTCCCTCAATGCTTTCAAGATAATCTCTTTTTTGCAATAATCTTCCTGAGCTATGGTGAAGATCATTGAGCTCAAGAGGAGTCATTTGGACATGTTGTTCCTCAGCTTTACAATTGGGTTGAGCTTTTCTAATGTGCAGGTTTAGAAATGGTGGTATGGGTAGTTGAGTGGGGGTGTATATTTGAGATGGATGAGGATGGGGTTGTGGTTGGGCAGGTGGTAGAGGAAAACGAGTGGGAGGAGAGTTGTACTGGGGCATCCACCCCTGATGAGGTGCCTTCCACTAAGGCTATGGCTGAGCATAAGAGTGAAACGAATGAGAAACTGGAGAAGCATGGTATTGAGAAGCATACGACCAAGGAGGGGGTGTGGACCAGGAAGAATGAGCAGGGGGGCCCCAAGAAGGCATGGAAGTGGCTTGATAGGGGTCATAATAGGTCTGAGATGTCCCTTGCATTTCCTGTTGATAGGGTATGGGTCCATGTGGCCTCCTTTGGTTCATATAATAGAGTGATTCAGTGGCTACTTTAGCTCTCTGATATGCAGCTTTAAGTCCAGGCAAGGAAGGGCACTGATTCGTAGGATGGTATTCTTCATAGAGAAACACACTTCTAGGGAGTGCATTGGACATTCGTTCCTGTGATGCTTTCTAGTGCACCTGGGACAAAAGATGACCAAGGCCATCTTGGCTTCCTCTTGCTTCCTTTGGATCTGTAAGGTATCCAGTTGCATGGCAAGAAACTGCCCCATATCGCTCTTGAAATCTTCCATCTGATTTGTAAATTCATTTTTGGATAAGGTACTACTCCCAACATTTTTGCTTGTAGCCATTTGCCCCAGAGGAATGTTTTCTTCTTCTTCTTCCCTTGAGGTTCTTAAAATATGTCTTGCTATCCACCTAAGGTTTCTTTAATCATAGCCATCGAAGAAGAGAGAAGGTTGGCTGTGTGAAGCAGTGGGGGTGTTGTGCAATCATTTTTTCTGAATTATCTCTACTCCTACAAAGCATGAAAGGAAATATTTTTGGTTGATTTTTTTTTTCTACTTGTACCTACAAAAATAAAATAGATTGAACTGCAACTAACTATCTTGCTGAAATGAAAATACGGAATTGAAATGAAAATAGGAAAGGACTAATCTATTTTGCTGAAATGAAATTGCAGGAATGAAATGCTAAGCTACGCTTGTAAAATGGAAATTACGGAATTGAAATGCTAATCTACGCTTGCAACATTGAAATTGTGGAATTGAAATGCTAATCTATGAAAGTGAGAAATATCTAATCTACGCTTGCTGAAATGAAATGAAAGTAGGAAATGTCTAATCTACTTTTGCGGAAATGAAATTGCAGAATGGAAATGAAACAAACTACTTAGCAGAAGGTTGTAGTGGAAAATAGAAGAAAAGCAGCAATCACCAATACTTTGATGCTTCCCTAGCAATGACGCCAGGAAGATGGTGGGCTCCAATATTGCAGCAATAATTCTGCAACTCCTGGGGCTCTCTTCTTTACTTTTATCAACCCGGTAGTTCATAACAAACTTGGAAGGGACGGTGCTCTATGCACAAGTACGAGCTCTTGTCACGGCTGTCACTTGGTCAGCTGGCACAAGTCCGCTAGGAGCTTAAGCCAACTTCTATGAGCTCTCAGAAGAATCTTTTTTAATGATGGATGGAAGCTAACTCAAAGGAAGCCAATCTACTTGCGAAAAGAAACTGAAAAGCTGAAAGGACATGCAAACACTAGCAAACCCTAATTTTACTAGCTAGCCCTACTGATGCAAGAAAGAGGATGAAAGCTACTGAAAGAGATGGCGTTGACTTCTAGGAAGGTAAAATGCATGTGTCTAAGCTAATTCTATAGTAAAATCTGAAGAAAAATATTTTTGAATTTTTGAATAAGTTGTCAGAATTATCATGCATGTGCTTTTCACTATTTTTGGCTATGCAGAGGTGGATTAGCAAGAGGAAATGCTTGTAGGAGGTCAGGAATGTTTGGAGAGGGTCTAAGGGGTCCCTAGCACCCTTCCAAAGAGTTTCATAGAGTTTGGCTATCAAGAAACCGCTTTCGTGAGCTTCTACAGGAAGTCTGCAGGGGTTCTACAGGATGTTCTGGAATTTCTACAAATGTTCTGTAATTTTCTACAGGATGTTCAAAAAGGGGATTTTGGAGGATTGATGGAGGAAGAAAGGTGAAGGAGTGGGTATGGAGGTGAGATAAGGGTGTGAGGAGGTCCAGGAATTGGTCGATGGAGTCAAGGAGTGATGAGGATGGTTGGATTTGTTCAAGGAGGGGTAGAGCAATGTTGCACAAAAATATGGAAATTAGGTCAAAGTGGGAAAATGTGGCAAATGAAGGGAAAGAATCTGAGTTAGGGGATGGAGTAGGTTGCATTGATGGAGGAAGGGTAGGTAAGGATAGATTACAGGTGATCTGCACACAATCTCTCAAAACGAATCAAAGAAAGACTGAAAAAATAAGAGATCTAGCTATTTTGACCTACTTTGACCTACAAACCAAAAATATGATGAACAAAAGTTTATTGGCAGAAAATCATGCAAGATAACTATGGAAAATGAGCAAGAAAAGATTCTAAACATGCTAGTACAACTGGTATCAACTTTCCTAACTAAAAATCTAACACTGACAATTGCATGAAGAGGCAAAAACAATGTTTTTGGTGGCAACAAGGACACCTTGGTCCCAGCTCATGGTCCCACTGAGGGAGAGGTGAGATCAGAGGTGCTTGATAGCCTTTTTCTGTAGATATTCTCTATTATTAACTTATCAATTCAATCTAAACATGAAAAGCCTTTAACCATCAAAAGAAATCTAAATAACAAAACAAGATTTAAATCTAAATAGCAGATTTTATTGTAAGAATGCAACAAAACACATAAAGGTAAACAAAGGAAGTACTGGGCACTTGGGTTGGGCACAACCCCAAGAGCTACAGCCTCCTAAGAGAGATTAGAGCTGGTTCAAAGCTAGATTCATGTTTATTGATCAAAATAATGGTTACATTCCAAAAACTGTCCACAAGGAAAAGCTCGAAAATGTCCTGAAATGCAGAGCTAACCTACTGCCTAAAAAATGACTAAAATCAAACTACAAACTAGCGAACTTCTGCCTACAAAGTGAATAACTGAAATGAGGCCCTAAGCATTCTTATTTATACAAATTGAGGACCCCAAGAGTCCTCCTAAACTTTAGAGACTCGGCTACCAAAACTTGCAGTTAACAACAACTTTACTAGCCCTTCCTTAGTTGCCCTTGTGATAATTGATGTGGTGGCCCTTGAGCTCTCAGCTGATGGTGGAGAATTCGAGGTAAGGGCCGATAAATGAAGGGGACACCTTCCTACAAATCCTCTTCCTTGTTCTTCCACGAATTTGGCTGCCAAGTGCTCATTAAAACTTTTGATTTTGTCTCAAATTAGACCAAAAAACTGCACAAAGCACCCATTAGACTTGTTGGAATAATGACTAACCCAATTCACTCTATTAGCATAAATATAATAAAAAACATGCAATAAACTAATGAGAATGGTGGATTAAGTTGAATTACGAGGCTGAATGAGCCCATATAATTATGTATTTTTGGGGCTCATCAGTGTTCCACAAGCTATAGTCATAGATCATGGATCACATTTTCACAATCACATGATGGTTGAGTTGGCTGCCAAATTAGGATTGTCCCACGATAGCTCTACTCTACATTATCCGCAAGCTAACGGGCAAGTTGAGGCAATCAAAAAAGTCTTGAAGCGCATGCTACAAAAGATGATTGGATTCCATATATAGAGTTGGCCCCTAATCTTATACTCAACACTGTGGGCATACCAGACATTGATGAGAAATGCGACTAGGTTTACACCTTTTCAACTAGTGTATGGCCTAGAAGCAATCTTACCAGTTCAGTGTGAAATCTCGTCCCTCAAGCTCGCAATCGAACTTCTCCCCGAAACTTCAAGAGAGGAGGCTCGTTTCTTGGAATTAATCCAACTGGATGAACTACGTCATGATGTCACCTTGGCTAATGAAGCACATAAGAAACGAGTCAAGGTGCAGTTTGACAAGAATGTCAAACCTCGTGTCTTCTTAGAAGACGACCTAGTCTTACTTTACGACCAGGAATCCGACAAGTTGGGAGCAGGTAAGTTCCAGTCCTTATGGATGGGCCCCTATATTGTTAAGCGTGTATTAGCAAAAGGAGCCTATGAGTTAGTGGATTATGATGGGATTCCATTGTCGGAACCCTGAAACAGGTTGTACCTTAAGTGTTACTATGCTTGACTCTGTATAGTAACCTCTCCATATGCTTTTGTTACATTTTTGTTTTCACTAAGATTAATCATTTTGGTTAGGTAATCCACTTTTTCATTTGTTGCAGATGTCAAACCTATTGGAACCATTTGTTGGATATGCCAATGGAGCAAGTCGTAGTTCATGGAACCTATCTTCTGTGGCCTGGGCCATCTTAGATCCAAGTGGCGAGTTAGTAAGTTTCCGAGGGGTAGTATTGGCCGATCAACGAACAACATCGCTGAATACAGCGCGTTGATAGAGCTCCTTTATGATGCCATCACACATGGCATACGCCGACTTGTTGTCAGGCTAGACTCACAACTCGTCATTCTACAACTCACCGGTATCTATTCTATGTGGAATCCAGCTATCTATCGCATGTTCCTAAGGGTCAAGATTTTGGAAACACAGTTCGATTCTATCCAATATCAACATATTTCCATAAACTTAAACACATAAACGGATTCATTGGCAAATTATTTGTTAGATAGAAATTTGTGAGATTTATAAAAGAAAAGCATTTCATCAATATTTCATCAGAATCATATAACTTAACCAAAATAAATCTTTGAAAATAAAAAATATATATACCTATTTATGGTTTACACATAATGTTTTGTGTCCAAGATAAAATCGGTCAAATGACCCAAAAACTCAAAATGCTAGGGGGCACCCTATTCTAATAGTGCTGGTGATAACAAGTCACTGCCTGTGCAATCATGCATAAAAGCCTAGTCCATCGACGTGGCATTCCAGTAGTATGTCGTTGTAATCTCAGAGACAACTCGTTAGTCCTCACATCCGGGATACCAAGAGTGAGGCCTTCAATTTGATCCTGCAATGTTGCAAGAGTCTCAACCACATCCAAGTCACGAAGGACAACCTTCCCTATAGCCTCTCTTGCTGAAATGGCAGCTGGTGCTCTCAGTTGCACTGTTGGTCACACCAGTCCGATATTTGCATGAGCACATGAGTTTTGATTAGTCTTGATGAAATAAAGCATAAGAAAATTATAAAAGCAATAAATAGGGATATGGTTAGAGATTTACCTATAATACTCCATTGCTTGCCAGCCGGCAGCACCAAATCTGGGTCACCCCAGAAATCCATACCAGCATACGGACACTTGGTATAAACCATCTCCTGATGGTTGAACCAATCAAAGAAGGCATCAAAGAAAGAAACCTGTGGCTAACTAGCATATTGGGCCATAAGGTCAACCCATCTCTGCATCTGTGGCTCAGTTGGTGGTGGCAAACTGAGTGAAATGTACTGCGGCTACATCAGTGGGATCTTCTCCAAGGCGAAAGTGGTCAAAATGGAACCATAGCCAAAGTTCTTATATCATCCATTTTTCACCTTGGTAAGTTGTTCTTTTATCACCGGAAGTACTGCATCATACTAGTTGAACACCTTCGGTTCGGGGCATTCCAAGGCATACTGCATATAGGACCTGTTGGCCAAGTGAAGAGCCACACTACCAGCCAATCTAGCAAAGGTGAACAAGATGGACCTTAAGGACCGGTTAGAGACATCTCAAATGTTGATCTTTCCGTCCCTACTCGACTGAGATCCTTCTCTACAGTATCGGCAAATATAATCCCTCACGGATTCGCCCCCATGGGCGGAGCCTGATAGTGAGAGAGGGGCACCACGCCTCGATAAACTGGTCAAAAAATAGATGTCCACAATGGTCAAGGGGATGGATTTTCCTCTGATCTGGAACACCTGGTTGGTAGGATCCCATGCATCGAGGAAGTATTGCAACAAGTTGATTTGTTGCCTCATGCTAGAGATGCAGAAGAACTTGAGCAAAGCATAGTTCCACAATGTAGTTATCATACTTGGATCATGTAAAGCAACCATGTCTTATTCTTCATGCTCACATTCTCGCCATGTAACAACCATTTTTCTCTGATGAATCTCTGAAAAATAAACAAGTGAAGAGTCAGTATCTTGATTTGGAAAAAAACATGCAAAATTTCCATGAAAAACAGTGCACAAGTTTCCCTCCTTACGCTCATCGCACCCCAGCTGTGTACTGGGTGAGATGCATACTAACTGGCCAATGGCCAGCCCAGTATGCATCGCACCTTTCGATATACACAGGGTGCGATGGAGGTAGAACGAATTGTTAAAATCCCAGAGGCTCAGAAAAGCAAGGAAACATGATCAGAATTCAAAAAGGAAAGAATGCAACTAAAGAGCATAGGTTTAGCTCCTACCTGGTCCAGACGGTGCCGAGAATCATCCATAGAATCTCCTGGAATCAGCTAGTGAAAATCAAGGGGGAAAACACCTCAAAAACTCCAACAATCTCAAGCTCAGATGAAATGGTAAAATGAGGGGTAAAAAACTACTTTTAAGTTACTTTTCACATAATTCAAGTAGGGTATTAGTGTTTTAACTCATTTTTCAAGCATGTATTCTCCTTTCTAATCAGTTTGATGGAGCAATTGAAAAGGTAGTATGACCGTCAAAAGAACATAGTGTTAATGTTGAGTCGAATATCAATGACCGTTATCACGAGTAGTTTTTATGCAAAGTTCAAGCTCGTTAAAAATTAAACCTAAGCGATGAGAAAATGTTCCCCCCAAAGTTTAAGCTCATTAAAAAATGAACCAATATATGGTAAATAACCATTCTGAACACATTATCGTCAGCTTTTGAGCCTTGCTTGTGTTCTCATCATCACCTCCATTCTGTTTTAGCCAATCATATGCCTCCATTTGATTGTTTACCCTTTTGAGGAACAGCTGTGACGAGTGATTCTGTTAGCCATCCTTGTGACACTGCTATGATTGGAAAATTCCAAACCTTACCTGGAAGCAGCTGCTACCCGAAAATATCACTCGTTCCTCAAAAACGAGTCTCCTTTAAGCTCTTTTCATCTGACTCATAAAATATGAAAATATTGCCGAGCAATTGGCCTCTCCAGCTTGTTAAAGCTATCAGAAGTGCTATCCCTCCTCTAGATTTTAATCTTTTTGGACCTGAGGGATTATTACATAAAAATATCAAGCGCTTGTCTTGTTCGGCTCGTTAAAACTATCAAAAATTCATCCCTTCTGTATTATTTTATATTTTTTCAGACTTAAGGGATTATATGACGAAAAAGGATTACTGGAGTTTCCTTTCCGTCCCTTTTTAGACTTTCTAAAATTGAAAAAGGACCGAGTTGTCTTTGTTGTTAAACTCGTTAATACCAATAGCGACAAACTTGTCTATATAGACAAGAATGAGTTTCACTATCACTAGACTCGTTAAAACATAGCAACGGGTTTTCCCAAAGGGAAAATTATAGAACAAGCATATGTTATCCTCCTCAAGCTTGATAAAAATAAAGAGGTACTGGCCAGCAATGACTAGGGAAAAATTAGGAAGAAAACTTGAAGAAACTTTATTAGTATCGAATCACTCTTGAACATGACACTTTCACTCCATCACCATGATTGAGTCGGGTTGGGTTATTCCGTTCATCGGTCACATTACCATTGGTCCGTCGTACCATCCATATTTGGGGTTAATGCTACCAATCCATTTTAGTGTCACCGATATGTTCAAGAGAAGTTGACTAGAGAATTCACCAACCTAGCTTGTGTCTCATCCACTGCAATACCTTCACCCTTCATTCTTTCATGACCGCCACCCTGAACCCTATATCATCAGAAAGTTTTCACCTCCACAAAATCATTTTCTCCATTCTGTGTCGTAGATGTGGGATTCATTAAGGCCCTCCTACGATGGGTTACTCCTTGTCGACGACAACTCATTATCAAAGAAGTCAACCTAGGAACAACCCTTTCAGTACTTTGAAGCTTACATGCCTCAATGACAAGTTTCTCACTTCCGGCGACAGGTTTACATCAATGGCCTCCGACCAAAAGATTTTGTGTGGTGTTCAATGCCAAGTACCATTTTAACACCACAGGAATTGTACTATAGTACCTTGAGGGCCATCATCATTATCGGTGATTCCTATCACGCCCATTAATAGCTTACATCATTCACTGGTAATCAGGTGATGTATTTGCATGTTCAACTCCAGAACATTTTTCACATGGATCGACTTGTACTTCGGGTGAAGATTGGATGAGTTTGAAGACCCTAGATCTAGTTTCATCCATCGGGGCTATGATATATTCAGGAAAATAAAGACATTGAATGTACATCATTGATGATGGCTCTATCAAAATCATCAGTTTATCACACAGAGAGTTGTCTGTCTTATGTGCATGAAAATGAATTTGTAAAGCTAAGAATGGGAATTCCCGACTCAACTAGATCATGAAAAATGTTATGAAGATAATGTATTGTATTGTATCTTATTACAGGTCGCCTTCCAGTTTGAAAAACCTCAGATCCTCATGATAAACCATTTCACCCTACATCAAAAGATTTTCGACCTCATGCTTTAGGGGGCAACTGTTATAGACATATTTGGGCACTGCAACCCCAATCAAATATTTCCATAAACCAAGGGCTTATGAGTCCCTAAAAGTGTTGTTTCATACCCTAAAGGAACAAGTTCATCTGATTACATCATCTTCGAGAAGTTCTCCACAAAAATCTGCTCAGAACTGGTCAAAACTGGACCATATAGACTGCTCAGTGCAAAGGGTGCGATGCATCTCAATCGCCACATGCAAAAAGTGTGATGCATACTAAAAATCCCTTTTGTACAGTGTGATGGGCAAGAGTAGACAAATGGCAGAGACAATTTGCAAGGTGGATGATCATGGAATCTTCCAGAAACTTCTCCTGTGACACTTGCCTCTTTGAATTCGCCGAGGGATGAGTAAGAGATCATGAATATCCAAGTGGAATCAAGAAATTTCAGAGAGAGGACACTAATCAAAATCCCAGAAGCTAACTCAACCCCCTACAATCATCTATATATGGATCCCTCATCCCAGAGATCCAGAGGCTGGAATCTTGTATCTTGTAAGGAAGTGCTATTGGTTTCCTGGTGGAATATCATAGTGTTAGGTGATCTAAGCTTTTCATGAGGTGAAGAAGGGCTTTCATGCTGAGAGGATGACGTTGGGTTAGATCAATGGGTTGTAATCCTCGCTTATAATCTTTATATCAATAAAGCTATTCAAGTTTTCCTCCACATTTTCCTCCACATTCTTGTATGTCTGATAATATATGCATTTGTGTGGTCAATATATATCTAGTCCTATATTGTTTATGATTGTAGATCTTTGCACTTTGAAGGTATAATGCTGCTTTGACTTAGCAGGTACTCTTTGAAGTGGAGTAATCAAGGAAGGAGCAACAAATATTTGTCAGAAGGGAGAAGGAACAAGCAGTGAACCAAGTGAAAGATTGATGTTGGTATTCTTTGCTCCTCTCCTATCTACTTCTCATAAAGGAAAACGAAAGTAACTTTAATCTGTTTGTTTCTAAGATAGCTACCCATCTTAGTGGGACTAGCAGCTCTGCATAGACACTAGATTTCTCGATAACACTACATCCTCCCAAGCTCCAAAAAGTGCCCTCTAACGCCACTTGTTCGATGCCACACTCACACACAATAAATTAGATGTATGTTAAATTCACATAAAAACACATAAAAATCCAAAAATATGTTTTTTGCTTATTTACTGCTAGAAATAGCATGGTTAGATGTTGTTTACTTCCTTGAGGAGGTAATGGCATTTCTTTCACGATTTTAATTATGTCTTTTGCAAAAGTAGAATTAGCTTGTTAATTAGGGTTTACTAGGTTTTGCTTTACATTCCAATCTTTCTCCTTTTTGCAGTTAGAATAGCATCTGTAGAATAATATTTCTTTCCTTTCATCACACATAGAGCTTCTTCTTAAATCTATAAAAGTTGGCTTAAGCTCCTAGTGATCTTGTGCCAACTGAATAAGCGACAACCTGCAATGATAACTAGTACTTGTGCATATAGCACCGACACTTCCAAGTTTGTCACAAACTACTGGATTGATAAAAGTAAAGTTTATTATTCAATGCCAGTTGAGATAAGGCCTACTCCTAGATTTGCTCTCTTGCACTATCCGGGTGCCTTTGATCCGGAGATGGAGTTTCAGCTGAGAGAAAGGGATATTGCAATGCTTCATGAGATGCAAAACAATGCAGTAAATGTAGAGGCGCATCTGCTGATCTGACGGGCAAGGTTGAAAGAAGAAGAGATGAAAAACATAGATCTGGTCGAATCAACATCTCTATAGGTGAAGCTTGACATTTTGGTAAGTGCAGTGGAAAATATGATGGACAAGATCAACGCAAGGAATGATTATGATGTTCAAGTTCATGGCTTGCTGATTGAAAAAGAACAAGTTGCTCCTCCAAAACATTTTGTTTCATATCCTAGTTGTCATAGATCTGATAATGATTGTTTTGTAGATCACCTTGGCAAAGAAAGAACTGTTGATATGACCTGCATGCTTGATGATATGTTTTATACATATGATTTGCCTCAATTTGATCAGTATGATGATGATTATGTTCTTCAAACAGAAGCTAATCTTGAAGACAAATCATCAGCTAGTTTGTGGGCGGAAGAAGTTCATTTTCAGCAGCTCGAGTACAATGATCAAATGATGCATATCAGCCATGACAATGATGAGGAAAGTGCATCAAAGTTTGAATTAAGTGAAGGATCTTTGCCTTTTTGTTTTGATTCTTTTCGGTTCATCAGAGATAACTACCATGCAATTAGAAATCAAATGTCAACAAGTCTTGATTTGAATCATCTTGAGAGCAATGAAAATTTTGTTCAAGACTTCTCATATTCAGATTTGCAACCCCCGAAAGCCATTGATTGTCAAGTTGCAGCTGAAGACTTAGAAGTGGACACACATGATTTAATGATTCAAGGTGACTCCATACCATTCTATTTTGAATCATTTCAGTTTTTGAAGGGTAGATTGCATAGTAAATATTCAAATGAATAGCCTATAACAAATCAACAATCTCTCAGTGTTAATGTTGAGGATGAGACAGATAACAAAATTCTCGAGCTGCCTGTAGCATCAGATTTGTAGCCACCAAATGAAATTGAAGGGAAGATTACAGATGAAGGTGTGGAAGATGAAATACATGATTTGATGCAGGAAGATTCTATACCCTTTTGTTTCGAAGAATTTTAGTTTATAAGGCAGAATCTTCGTAAAATCTCTCAAGAAAATGATGAACAACTAGAAGGATGTCATACATTTTCAATGGATACATTACAACAGTCTTCTCAAGTTTTTGATGATCCCTTCGCAGTATTCTTGCAGTCATCCAGTCAGTTTGTGCTTTGCAAGTTTATCAGCAATCAGCTTGAGTTCAAATTTCCATGGGAGTTGCCTTTCGCTTCTTTCCTTTTACTGCACATCAGAAAGCATGTGGGAAGAAATAAAACAGCAGCCAGGATGCTTACATGGTTACATTGGTTGTTCCATTTCACTTGATCAGGTGATCACTGGAAAAATTAGAGTAGGTTGTATTGAATAAGCTTCATATTGAGCATATTTCTAGTTTGTCGGTTGTGTTTAAGTATCAAGTCAGTTCTTAGTTGAGTGGGAGTCAATTTGTGTCATCAAGTCATCATTTTTTAGTCATGCATTTCAGTTTGAGTTTTTGACTCCATTGCCCAATGGATAAGGCATTGGTCTACTCTCCCAAAGATCTGCCGTTCTTGGCAGCTCCAAGGAGCTACCATCCCCATTGGAGCCAATTTTAGTGTCAGCCTTTCCAGCCTTCCTTCAGTGATCAAACATGCTCTTACAAAGTGATTTTAAGGTGTCAAGGTCAAATTTTTTCATTTCAAAGAGTCTCCAAGCAAAATTTGGTCACCATGCATTAGGTTTAGGGGTTACTTTTACTCCTATCAAAGTTGTCCAAATGTCGGTTCATGTCACCATTCAAATGAGTGTACCATCATTCAGACGGTTTTCATCATCATGTCAAGTTCCATTGGGTCATTTTACAGCTTGTTCTTGCTTCAGTTGTGCCTAGGTAAGGTCCATTTCCCTCTCCTAGGGTTTTGGAGGTAATTTCTCTTGGATGTTTAAATCATTAGCAAAACTTGTATCCATATGTTCATACACCTTCCCCTATCCTTCATGTACCTTATTAAACACTTCCCATCACTGAGATTCCCCAAATTCCTCATTTTTGCACAAGCCCTAGTTTCTTGCCACAACTTGGCAATTTTCTAGGCTATGCCTGTGTTTTTCCCTTTTGAACCCCTTCCCCTCACTCAATCTCTAATATTCCACTTTCTCGTACTTCCTAATATGCCTCCCTACTTCCCAAAATTTCCCCAAGAATTTAGAAGCCCCTTATCCCCTTCATTTCGCTTCATTTCAACAAAATTCCTTGTTTCACATATCGGGATAAGTTTCACTCAAAAGATGTTTCAGAGAAATAAAAGATGAATTTTTGAAAATTGAGAGAGTTTTTTGTCCAAAACAAGCCAAGGAAGAAACACCTCCTTCACCTTTTACACAGGTATAATGGTTTTGGAGAAATGTAAAAAATACAATCGCCTCGGGAGAATTGATGCACCTCTGAAGTGACCTTGGGAAAATCAAATTTTCTCCTAGCTTGGTTTTCCAAATAATTTGATTGATGAGTCAAAGGATAACGAGGAAAAACTATATTTCCAATGAGATATCATGAGCTCAATTTGGATTTGAGGAAGGCATTCAAAAGTTGACTGCAACAGCACTCTGCCTTGAGGCAACCTCATTTGTCACATTTTGACCAGTTTTAGGAGATTTGACTTTTGGCAAGGCAAATGAACTCCAAATTGAAAAATTCCAGTTGGGTTTGAAATTAGACTCAAGGAAATTTCCAACAAGCTATCCTGTGCCTGATTTGGACATCGGGAAGGCCTCCGAAATCCTATTCCAAAATTTCACTGCGCATAGAAAGTGTGCGCTGCACATAGAGAGGTGCGCTGCGCATGGGGCAGTTTGAGCCAATGTAAATTAACAAGGGTGCTGCGCATAGAAGGGTGCACTGCGCATTGGGTTTACGCACTGCGCATTGGGTTATAGCAACAGAAAAACTTGGTTCATGCACCCAGATCATACCGAATCCACTCCAAAGCTTGCAAATAGGTATGTTATTGCTGCCTAGTAATGTTAAGGTGTTTGATACATGTTTCAAAGATGGGAATTTGATGTATGGGGTCTTGGAAAATGAAACCCTAGGTTCATGACAAAATCATTCCTTAAGGATTTTTTTTAAATATATGTGGGTGGTTTAGTGAAGATTTCTCATCCTCTATTGATGAAAACCAGCTCCATGCTCATTTGTAAACCCTAGTCAGCATTTCAAAGGGCATACATTATATTATGTTCATTTGTCATGCAGTGACTGTTTTGTGCCAATTCATTGAAAATAGAGCATTATCATTATGGCTTATTTTGTATGATGATTTGGTAAACATAGAAGAGTTTTGAGTATGCATTGAAGTTTGGCTCCACCACACCTATATCATTATACATATCATAGACATCTTGATACCAAAGCCATGTCAGACATAGATTCAGTTTATGAGCAGGAGGTAGAAGCTGATCGGGAGACTTGGCTTGAGCGGGTAAACAATCATTTGGAGAAATTGTTGGCGAAGGCAAACAGAGATAAGGACATGCTTCGTCATATGAAAACTCACTATTGGGCTCGCATGCATGTTTGCAAAGCGAAAATGAAGATCCTAAAGAGGCGATTGAGCAAGGCACTAAAACGACGAAAAAAGCCCAATCCACTTCGATTTTTGGCTGAAGCTTCACTTGCTGAGCATAACACATGATGGAGGGTCTTCACTCCTAATTTGAGAAAATTCGGAGAAATTTTTGTCATTTTGAAATTTTTGGCTTGCAAAATAGGTTTTTTGGTTCAACGCGCAGTGCGCCACGCGCGACCCACAAGATTGGGAGGTCCAAATCACAAATGGCTCGTAGTTTTGGATTTTCCATGAAGAATTACACATTCTCAGCTATTTCTGAAGCATTTCTTCAAGATCTTGATAGTCAAAAGGCCCGAAAACATCATGAAAACCACCTTGCTATCACCTTTTGCCACAGCAGGAAGTACCTCTAGGAGAATTCAGTTGTGAGGGGGCAAATGAGCTCCAAATTGGAAAATTCTACTTGGGTTGGAAGGTAGACATCTAGTGATTTCCAACAAGATATCGTGAGCTCAATTTGGGTGTCTGGAAGTCCCTAACCGTCAACTAGAAAAGTGCACTGCGCATAGAGATCAGGGCACTGCGCATAGAGGATTTTTGGCCAATGTTTCACCTTCAGCTCAGGAATTCGGCTAGTTTTCACCAGTTTCACTCCTTGATGTAATTTTGGACCCAACATGATGTAATTTGATGTATGTAAGGTAACATGGCACTTATCTACCTTCTTCTAGATGATTCATTCACAAATTAGCAAGAAATTAATGTAATGAATCAGTTTCCTTCTTTTTAGAGGGAGGTTGTTTGGTCATCTAGATTCTTGCTCCATGTTTAGAATTTGTTCAAACTACTCCTAGAAGGAGGAGCTCATGCCCTAGAGGTTAGGGAATGAGGATAGCTTGGTCTATATATGTAAATTTTCATTCAGTAGTAGAGGTTGGACTCTTGGGAATAGCTTGACACTCTATTGTACATATTTTATCTGCAATTTTGGCAAAGGAAGACCAGGGTTTTGCAACACTATTTGGGATTCATGTGGCTTTATGAGTTGATGGTGTGCTTATTTCAGTACTTGTAAGTTGTTTATGTGTATCAATTTCCTTCTCTTATCTTCTGCAATTAAACAAATGAAGTGTTAAGGTAGAATCCATAATCTGTTATGCTCTGCCTTTAAGTTTGTTTGATTTTCCATGTTTTCATCTGTTTATGGAGAATCATTGAAAGTTTCTTGCTCTCCTTAACCTCTCACCAGTCAGATCTATTCATTCAATCACTTTAAAGGCATCAAAACAATTGCCTATCTTGCCCCAAGTAGACCTCTGCAAAAGTTGTGCCTCATCCCCGCACCCAAAATTGCCTTTCCCTTGAATTCAACTAAACTCCAAAAAATCAATTTCAAAATCCTTGTACTTCATACCTAGCCTAAAATTAGTCATCAATTTAGTCATCTCGAATTGATTACTTTTTGTCGAGATTGACTCGGAGAGAGCCCTCTCCTGTTCTCGTAGGGCTAGCTACGAGGCTGAGCATGGTTTGATGTAGCCTTGAGTTTTACCTTATTTCAGCCTAAGGTAGATTTGAGCACTAACAAGGGTTTACTAGGTTTGGCTTTACATTCCAATCTTTCTCCTTTTTGCAGTTAGAATAGCATCTGTAGAGTAATATTTCTTTCCTTTCATCACACATAGAGCTTCTTCTGAAATCTATAGAAGTTGGCTTAAGCTCCTAATGATCTTGTGCCAACTGACTAAGCGACAACCTGCAATGAGAACTAGTACTTGTGCATATAGCACCGACGCTTCCAAGTTTGTCACAAAATACTGGATTGATAAAAGTAAATTTGGTAGACCAGGAGTTGCAACATTCTTGCTGCAATACTGGTGCTCACCAAGGTATGCTGAAGATAGTTGGAGGCATCCAAGATTTTTTGGTGTTAGTGATTTCTATAATAGTTTGAGTGAAATCACTGTGGTTGAGAGTTGAGGTGGTTTGGCCTCTGGAATCCTTGGTTGGTTCTGTTTTGATCCATACCATGAGATCCCACATTCATGCTTGGAATATAGGATGGGGTGATTGGATAAAATAGATATTTGGTTGAGCCCAACCTATTGTCAGGTGGTACGTTGAAGTCCTTGACTTGGTTGGCATTTTCACATGTTAATAAGAGTTATTTTATTATTTTGATCAATGAGCACATGTATTGGTTATTGTGTTGATTTTATAACTATTTTGTCATGGATTCATTTTGGTTATATGCTAGTTATGGTTTAGTTAAAAGATGTGCTCTTGTTATGGATCTTGTTCATGATTTTATAATATATTGAATAGTTATGTGAACGCATGGGCTAGCTAGTTTTTTGTAGTTAGTTTAAGAGGGCATTGATCCTTCTTGACGATTCCTTGATGAATTTAAGGAGACTTGAACATATATGCATTCATGATATAGATTATCATGTTTACCAAATGTTTGACAAAATAGTTATCATATGTTTCACCTGTTTGGGAAAATATATAACCTTAGCATTCATCATATTGACTTTTCATCACCTTAGACTTGATTCTACAAAGTTTTGGGCAATGGTCTGTAGGTCAGCCCTAAAAATGCGGCACTAATTTTGTGATTGCATGCTTGGAACTAGGAAATTTCAACTGCAAACACATAAAGTGAGGCCTGTGTGTGCGGTCGAAGCCTTCCACTCACAGTTATAGTGGCTTATGTGTGAAACTAGTTTGTGCGCTTAGTTAAAAATAAGTTTCAGTTGTAGGACTAAGCACCAGGGGTTGTGGTCTGAAACCTTGGTGATCTGATGTCCCTGAGAGGTTTTAGTAAGTTTTCAATTAATTGGACCCCACTTCCATAACTGGAACTTGGATTTTGGGTCACGTCATAGTAACTCTCATCTCATGTTTACCCAGAGAGCTTGTAAAATAAGGCAAATGTGGGATGGGGTTGTTACAAAGTATCTATTATTTGGATACCATATTCCAAAGTCTAGAGTACCCTGTAGATACTTGAATATTATTTTGACTTCTTTGACATGAGTCTCCTTAGGATTTGCTTAAAAACATCCCATTATGCCAACTGTATGCATAATATCTAGTCTAATTCCTATAATATAGAGTAAACTACCAATCATAGACGTATATCCAAATTGATTGACTCTTGGGGATTCATCATCTTTGCTGAGATTACACCCTATTACTATGGGTGTACTTGCATGTTTATAATATTCCATCCCAAATTTCCTTAATATATCCTTGAGACATTTTGTTTGAGAAAGAAATATGGCATCCTTTGTTTGATGTACCTGTGATCTAAGAAAGCTTCATTCACCAACTAGGGTCATTTCAAATTCCTACTACATGTTTGCTACAAATCCTTGACTCATTGAGTCAATATTTCTTCAAAATGTGACATCATCAACATAAAAAAACTACCACTGAGATATTTTCCTTGTCTTCTTTGATATAGAAATTTCTATTAGTTGATCCTTTCTTGAAGCCTTGCCACTGAAGATATTTTTCAAGATGTTATTATCAAGCTCAAAGAGCTTGATTTAACCAATACAAGGATTTCTAGAGTTTACATATTAGATCTTTGTCATTACCAAGAATAAATCCTTTAGGTTTCCCAATGTAAAATTCCTCTTCTATATCCCCATTCAAGAAGGTAGACTTAACATCCATTTGATATCATTTAAATTTGTGGAAGCTAGAAAAGGCTAAGATATACCACCAAAGGACACCTCTCACAAATAGATCACAGATGAATACACCAGTATTATTTCCATGGTTAAAACGCTCAAAGAGGGAAATAGTCCATGGCCTAAGCCAACATGACCACTTCAAAAAATTTATTAATAAAAGAAATAAAATTTGCATAAGTTTTTCTCATGAATGGTAACCTTACAAATGACCCTCCATTCTCTTTAAATAGAGATCACAGACCAATTACATGCTAAGCCACAAATCAAGTGTCAGTAATACTGAGGAGAGAATGAATCATTGGATCACTCCATGTATAGAGCATATCGTTACCATCAAATTGTAAGTTACAAAAGTACATAGTAAAGAAACACACTTTAACTTAACTCTACACTAGACCAAGTTATATTTAAGTATTTCCTATGTTTTGGAATATCCTAACATCCCTCCTTAAGAAAAACTTGGGGTAGGATTGAAGGATGTACAAATATGACATAATAGGAGAAGGAAGGAGGCATTAGAGCCTATAACCCCTTAGTGAAAAATTCTCGAAATCCAACCATAAATCAAATTTTAGAAAAATTTTCCTTTGTGAGTGCCTTTGTAAAGATTTTTGCAACTGAGTCATTGATTGAACAATATTTCACTTCAAGAACATGGTCGGGAAGGAACTTTCTGATGAAGTGCATGTGTAGTTAAATGAGTTTGTTGTGCTAATTTTGGACTAGATCTTTGCATAGTTGAATGGCGGTTTTATTATTACATTAAAGCGTAGTTGGATGCGGATGCTGAAAGCCAAACTTTGATAGGATCCTACGAAGCCAGAGGGCTTCCTTACTAGTTTGTACAACACCACGATACTCTGCTTCTGTTGAAGAAACAAAAATGGCACTTTGTTTCTTGCAAGCCCATGTAATAGGTCCAGAACCGAGAGTTAACACATAACCTGCAGTAGACTTCCGATCATTAGGGTCACTAGCCCAATTGAAATCAATGAAACGAACTAATAGAGGAGATGCTTCTGAACTGTAGTGAATCCCAAATTGAACTGTACCTCTAACATAACAAAGTATTATTTTAGTTGCTTTCCAATGAATTTCATATGGGTTTTTCATAAACCGAGCAATAAGGCCAACAATGAAGGAAAGGTTAGGACGGGTATGGGTCAGATACAAATAGTTTCCTACAAGTTGATAGTATAAGGTAGCATCAACTTCAGGGGAAGTACAAGTGACTAAAAATTTGTCTCTAGATGGAAAGGGAGTAGGGGTTGGCTTACAATCTTCCATGTGAAACTAGCATAGAAGATCACATGCATACTTGGACTGGGAAAGGGAAATTCCTTCCTTCATAAGTCTGTCATTTCAAACTGCTTTTTAAGGCTAGACTTCACATGGTTTATAATGTTGGGATCACTATGAGTTAGGATAATATCATTAACATAAAGAACAAGAATGATAAGAGACTTACCCACTTTCTTGGTGTGGACGGTATTGCTAGAATGACACCTAGAAAAGATAGTATCTAAACGAAAGCTAGCCATTTGTCATACCAAGCCCAAGGGGCTTGCTTGAGACCATAAAGGGATTTCTTAAGTTGAAATACAAGGCTGGAGTCTGTTTATATAAAGTGAGAAGGTTGTTCCATATAGATTTCTTCATTGAAGTCCCCATGGAAGAAGGCAGATTTAACATCCATTTGATGGACTTCCCATTTGAAAGAGGCAACAAGGGAAAGAAAAAGGTGGATAGAGTTCATTTTGGTAATAAGGGAGAGGGTTTCAGTATAGTCAATGCTTTCAACTTGTGCAAAACCCTTAGCAACAAGACGACCTTTATGTTTATCAACTTTTCCATCTTGTGCAAACTTGGTTCTGTAAACCCATTTGCATCTAACAAGTTCCATACCTTTGGAAGAGGAAAAAGATCCCATGTGCCATTTGACAATAATGAACGATATTATTCATTTATAGCTGTGTCCTAATTTGGATGGCCTAAAGCTTATGCAAAGGTGTTAGGATCATAATTCGTTGAATCTTGAGGCAGTAAAGAACAAGTTGTATCACATTGAGAACGCATACCTCATTGATTTGTAGGATCACCTGCAGGAGCATCTACTACATCTCAAGTAGCATGGAACCATTATGGAAGTTGAGGAGCTAAAGGAAGACCTTGAGAAGGTGGAGGAGGATTTTCATCCTCATTGTCATCATCTGAAGAATAAATATTTTCAGAAGTAGAAGGGATAGAGAGAGGTGGCACATCTATTGAACTAGGCTCATATACCGATATATTTTCACCAAACTTTACATCTCTTCTAATGATAATATTTTTGGACTTAGGAGAAATAAGTCTATATCATTTGACATCTTCAGAATATCCAAAAAAAGTACATTTTTCAATCTTAGGTTCTAAAGCTTTTTGTTTCTCATCTGAAATATGGGCCCATGCTTCACTTCCAAAAAAACGAAAGTGACTTACATATGGTTTAATTGAGTTGCATGCTTCTTTTAGGGTGATATTCTTTAAAACCTTAGTAGGAGTGTGATTTACTATGTAATTTGTACAGTGAATTTCTTGTGACCAAAGATTAAGACTAAGTCCTTTAGATTGAAAAATACAATTAGCCATTTCCTTTAAGGTGTGATTATTCCCTTCAACTACTCGATTTTGCTGTGGTGTATATGGAAAATTATGTTACATTTGAATTCCATGATTAGTGAAAAAGTTGATGAATTTTTTGTTAACATATTCTCCACCATTATCAGATCTTATCTTAAGAATTTGATGTCTAGATTGTTTCTCAACAAAGGCCTTAAAGGCCAAGAACATGTTAAATACTTCACTCTTGATTTTTAAGAAGTATACCCAAGTGTGTCTAGAGAAATCATGAATGAATGTTAAGAAATACGTGTAGCCAGAGAATGAAAGAACTAGAACTGGACCACATAAATCACTATGCACAAGCTGTAAAGGGTTGAGGCATGCCAAGAGGCATGTTTTTCAAAACTATCTTGATGATGTTTTCTAAGTACACATCCAGAGCAAACGCCATCTCTGCAAGATACCATAGGAAGACTTGTCACCATATTTTCTTTACATAGATTTCGAAGGGAGCGATCGTTTGACCAAATCGCTCATGCCAATGTTTTCTCAATTCACCATTATGAGCAAGAAATAATGAGGGAAGAGTTGATGAACCAAAGTTGTTAAACTTATACAATCTTGTAGAATCATAAGAAATTCTAGTATCTAAAGTCTGTCTAGGATCTCTTAGGTCCTTAATTACAACATCATGAGGTGACAATTCAATGATTTTACCTTCACCTGAATGAGTTATCTGATATATAGATAGAAGGTTGCACGATAAGGTTGGAACACATAATACATCATTAAACTGACCATTGTTTAGATGAACAGTTCTAGTCCCTATAACAATAAGATATCTGTCATCACCAACATATATATTTTTGGTGTTACAATCATTTAAAGAAGAAAACATGGCCTTGTTTTTGACCATGTGATAAGAAGCTCAAGAATCAAAGAGCCACTCATGAGAATGAGAAGAAGAAGTTACATTTAGTGCATAACCAGACCAAGATGCTTGATAACCACATGAAGAAAGTGGAATTCCTGAAGATGAAGTTGAAGTAAAAGAGTGCTCCAAATGGATGTTATGCTTCTTCATTGTTGCTTCCAAGGCTTCCATCTTCTTAAAGCATTTGGATTCTAAGTGGCCATCTCGATTAGAAAAGTTGCAATGTGTATCAATCTTCTTCCCTTTGTTTTTATTTGCCTTATCATTTTGTTGACTGGATTTTTTATTTTGAAACTGAAATTGCTTAGGACCCTTGTTTGGTTTATGACCATTCCATTTAGGATACTGCTTCTTATGATTCTTTAAATTTGGTGTTGATAGGTGGCTAAGGATTTATTAGAAGAGTTTCCAAGATTAAGAAGACCAAGATGTAAGATTTTTTCTTGTTCTCTTATTAAAGAATCACAGAAGGTATCAAAAGAGGGTGACTTGTAGTCTTTTCCTTGAGAAATAAAGGCTTCTCTACTAGAATGGAAGGTGGAAACAAACATAGAGTAGGCTGGTCCCAACATAGTAAGAATGTAATAGATAAGGCTATCATCTTCTTTCTTAACCTTAACACCTTTCAAGAGAAGTCTAACAGTCTTGAACTTGGACAAAAAATCTTCAATGGAAGAAAAATTATTGGGGTCCAATGTAAGGAATTCATTTTTGAGTTAATGGGCTCTAATTTCATTTTTAATTCCAAAAACTTTTGTGATTTGTTTCATTGCTTCATTAGGGGTATCAAGTTCTGTGATATGGAATCAAAGGTCTGGATAAATAGACATCCCTATCAACCCATGTGCTTGATCTTGCCTATTTTCCCATTTGGCTGCATTATATTCATCTTTAGGTTTAGTTTATTGGCCTGAGGCTATTCTGTAAAGAATTTTACTTCTAAGTAAATCCACAATGTAGGAAAAGCATTAGAAGTAGTTGGTGTTGTCAAGAATAACTTGGCATGGAATTTCTATTTTAACATAAACTAAAGCTGTAGATTCTAAAACTAATTGTTCCAATGGAAAGATCTTGAAAAATTAGGCTGATTAAAAAAATGGCTTCTAGATGAAGCAGTTATGGATTTTTGAAGAAAATTTGTTGAAGATGTCAATGAAGTGCGTTAATGTACATAAGTGAATGATACTATTAGTTTTTAAAAAAAAACCCTCCCCTTTCTAGACTTAATCTAATTAGTTCATTTAAAAAAAAATATTTTATGTGACCACTTTTATAAATAAGTAAAAGTCACTTTTACAATGGTACTTTACGAGTTACCCACTAAATTGTAACTTAAATAATTATATATATATATATATATATATAATATATATATATATATATATTATATATATATATATATATATATATATATTATATATATATATATAGATATATATATATATATAATTTAGAATTATAAGTGACTCAATTTTTATAATGGGTGAGAATGCTTTTACATAAAGTGACTTTAAAACATAAGTTACATTTTCTTTTTGAAAAAGTAACTCAACAAAAAGAAAGTCTTGAACTCAAGACCTCTATACTCATAAAGTACCTTTTGACCAAGTGTTATAGACATATTTGGGCCCTGCAACCCCAATCATATAAGTCGATAAACCAAGGGCTCTTTAATCCCTGAAAGTGTTGTTTCATACCCTAAAAGATCAAGGTCAACTGATTACATCATTTCCAGAAGTTCCACCTGAAAACCACTCAGAGCTGGCCAAAACTGGACCATACTGACTGCTCCTTGGTCAGGGTCTGATACATACTGACTCCTACACTAGCCAGGTGTGATGCATACTAAAAGAGCCTTTTGTGGTGTGCAATGAGTGAGAATGGACAAATTTCTTAGGAAGTTTGCTAAGTGGATGCTCATGGAATCTTCTAGAAACTTCGTCTATAACAATTGCCTCTCTGAATTCACCCAGGGATGAGTAAGAGATCCAAGAAATATCCAAGTGGAACTAAGAAGTACAAGTGAAATGACACTAATTAAAAACCTAGAGCTAACTCACACCTCTGCAAATATCTATAAATGGATCCCTCATCTGAGACATCTAGAGGTTGGAATTTTGTAATTTGTAAAGAAGTGTTGTTAGTTTGTATTTGAGAAGAAGCATTGTATTGTTAGGTGATCTTGCTTTTCATGAGGTGAAGAGGGCTTTGATGTTGTGAGGATGATGCTGGATCAGACAGCTGGGTTGTAATTCTCCCTTCTACTATTAATAAAGTTTCTGAGCTTTCCTCCATACAATCGTGTATTCGTGAATCTTGTTATTTGTGAATGCAATTGTATGGTTAATGTATTTCTAATTCTGCATTGTTTATGATATTACAGATCGAGGTGCTTTGATGGTGTTTTGTTACTTTGTCTCTACAGGTATTCTCTAAAGCGGGACAAGTAGGAGAGGAGTTGCAAGCTCTATCAAGGGAGAGAGAAATCAAGAAAGGAGCCAAGAAAAAGATCTAAGTTCATCCTCTTTGCTTCTCTATTATCTATCATACATAAAGGAAATCACAAATTGCTTTGATTATTTGTTTCTAAGATAGCTACCAATCTTAGTGGGACTAGCAGATCGAAAAGACACTAGTTTTCCCAAAAAAAATGGAAACTCCACTGGGGAACAAATAGTTTGTTTGTTTGTTATTGTTGTTTGATTTATAAACTACAGACAAAGCCTGAAGTTAGCTAGATAGCCTTCGAACTGCTTTTTCTATGCAACTACAAAGTAGATGAATGTTGCTTTAGTAAATCTTTGGGTTGGTTTATGAACTAAACATCTGAATTACAAGCATCCTAAACACCCTTGTGGTAGCTCAATAACCTCTTAAGATCATACCCTTGTACTTTGTTTTTACTACCTATCATAGTTCAGCTTAAATCACTGAACTTAGTTGCAAATTTTGAGCAAAAACCCAACTCAGTTTCACTCCCTGGCCCATCGCACTATCTGTAACTGGCAGCCTGTATGCATCACACCTCCCATGTGTTGCAGGTGAGATGCATCCCTGTTTCCCTGAAGGACAGATGTGATGACTGAGTGACACTATTTCTCTCTTTGAAATTTGGGTTTTTCCTCCTTGTTTTCAGCTCTATTCAGTTGTTTTGCTGCTTGTGATCAGTATCTCACTACTGAAGCCTCTTTCTTTTACATTGTTCAACCTCCATTGATAGGGATTTGTAGATGTTTTTATGTATTTGTCTATCATTTGTAGTCCTTTTTTGTTAAAAGAAGCTTAATCAAATTGTCGTTTTTTATGCAAAGAAGTGTTGTAACTGTCATTTTGAGTAAAAAGAAGAGTGTTGTAAAGTCTTCCTCTTCTAGATAGTCAATTCTACTTTTGCCCTTGTATTTGATTTGAATTGTTAATATTTAAAGTGTCGAGAGTAGTTTTCTATTTGGAATTGAAAAGTGTCATTTTAGTCTTCCTTTCATTTTGAAAAGAAATTGTCAAAGTGTCACTTTGAAGAAAATAGTTCAGATCTATATTTAGTTTTCCTATTTTCCATTGTCACATTAAGGAAATGAAAAACAAATACATGCATTTTCATTTGCATTTAGACTACATGCAGAAAATGATTTAGGAAAAGTGCATTTAATGTGTGCAATCTGCTCTCCGTTGAAAGAATCGTTATCTTCTTTCCTTAGTAGCTAAGATTTTCATTGCTAAAGGAAAATAAATGACTGTTTATCATTTTAGATTGCATATTTCATAATTTTACATCTACATCACACGGTGAACCTTGAAAGGCAAAATTCTAAGAAAGATCAACTCTAAAATAAATCTCAATGAAAGTAACAACGCTTTGGAACCTAACGCAACACATCTAGAGGTCTAGGATAGAGACGTGTTTCGAGGTTGTAAAACCTGGTAACTATCATTTTTATCGAAGGTTGGGCGATTCCTCCTCTTTAATACTACAAGTGCTAGTACAAACTTTTTTCTCCCCATACTGTCAAGTATATATAGGGAGACCATAATAGGCTGATATCCTTTATCCATAGGAAGCCATGTCTACCACCTTATCAATTGCAATGCACTGAACACAGCATTCGGGAAGATTGAGTACCATATATATGTCCTTGGTAATTTCTCTTTAATTTACCACCAAGGTGTATTTTGTAGTTTTGCAATTGGTTTGTTAATCCCTCTGTCTAGATTTCCAGAGTAGTCACTTTCATTCCTTTTCGACTCCTTAAAACAAAAGGTCCATCTAAGCACTTGTCACTTCAGGCTCATTGAAAATCGAAGGTGACTAGAGTCATCTTTAGCTTTTTCTAAACTCTTAAAAATTGAAAGAGAAAAGTTGTGTCAAAGCATCATTAAAATTTATTTAATTTGGAATAGCATCCCTATTCCTTCGTTGATCTTAGGTTGAGGTAATGGAGTCCACCAATAAAGGAATCCCTCTTGGGGGGAATCCTAGTCCTTTCTCTTCTTGGGGAGATATTGATGCTCTGTATATGGCCACATTGTCCCTTCTAGGAATCACAATTGGCCTGCCAGTATGGCTATTCTCAACCTCTGTTGTTCAAAATACCGTGATTCCTCAGCAATCGAATCAGCAACCAAATGATACCGAAGTTGTCCCTTTTCCTTCTACTTGATTTGTTTCTCCCTCCCCTTCTTCCTATTCTCTTGGTGAAAATAGTGATATTAAAAACCAAGTAGCTGAGAAGAAGGAGAAAGGGAAGGAGAAGAGAAAGAAGAAGTCAACTAAGTAGGGGGCAACGATTAATCATCTAGTGAAAATCCACACAAAAAACATTCCAAGCACAAATATCCATGCATAATTTGCAAGGGATAACACCTTCATCGAGATTGTCCTTGCATTCCACGGATCTTGAGAGAATGGTCTCCTCGTTCGCACCATACAGTGTCATCAACCTTTGGCAACCATGTTGACAGCACACCATCAACTAGTGAAAATGAAGTCAATGGAAAGAAAGGAAAGGTCAGATTTCCATGTAGGTTATGTGAGGGTGATCATGATCTTCACCATTGTCCTTTTATGGATGAAGCAAAAAGTGTCTTGAATAACCATCTTGCTTCGCCGCAGCGACTCCCACCTAGATACAAGAAACTCTTACTAAGTCCACTGCTAGTTGAAAACCTAACTCAGGTAACTCAATCATCGGTCGAAGCGCCTATCATTGAAATTAAACCTCTTGAGTCCATGTTATACCAAAGTCAATAGGTGGATATGATTGTCGACCCAATCTTGCTTTCAGAAGGTCCACCTTCAGATGATACAATTTCCAAAGAGAATGAGAACAATACTGTTCCAACTCTTTTTGTTAATACAAAGTCTGATGAAGCTGGGGACAATCCATCCATTCCTTTACAATAGGAGGAAAATCCCCAAGTTCAAGGGGTTCATTCAGCCATTTATCTGATACCCCCTCCGAGTAGTCTAGTCGTTTTCTTTATAGCTTCCATGCTATAAAGAAGTACTGGTCAGCAATGACTCGGGAAAAAGGGAAGAAAACTTGAAGAATTTTATTGGTAGCAGGTCGCTCTTGAACGTGACACTTTCACTCCATCACCATGATTGAGTCGAGTTGGGTTATTCCATTTACCAGTCATATCACCATTGGTCCTCCACACCATCCATATTTTGGGGTTAATGCTACCAATCCATCTCAATGTCGCCAACATGTTCAAGAGAAGTCATTCAAAGAGTTCACCACCCATTTAACGCCTCATCCACTGCAATACCTTCACCCTGCATTTTTCATGACCGTCATTCCTGAACCTTGTATCATCATATTGTTTTCATCTCTAGAAAATAATTTGCATGTTGTAGATGTGGGATGCATTAAGGCCCTCCTACGATGGGTCACTTCTTGTCGACATCAGCTCATTGTCCAAGAAGTTGACTTAGGAACAACCCTTTTAGTACTTTGAAGCTTGCATGCCTCAATGACAAGTTTCTCACTTCCAATGATAGGTTTACATCAATGGCCTTCGATCGAAATATTTTACATGGTGTTCGATGTCAGATCATATATTCACACCACATGAGTTGCACTATAGTACCTTGAGAGTCATTATCATTATCGGTGATCCCTCTCACGCCTGTTAACAACTCACATCATTGGCTAGTAATTAGGTGACGTCTTTCCATGTTTGACTTCTTGAAATCTTTTCACATGGATCAACTTGTACATTAGGAAAAGATTGAACAAGTTTGAAGACCCTGGATCTACTTTCATCCATCCAGGCTACGATATATCGAGGAATATAAAGACATCAAATGTACACTAAATCTGCATAGATGATCATCCAACATAAGGGATGATGACTCTACATTCAAAGAATCACTAGTCTACAACAATAGATGATTATCTGTCCTATGTACATGAAAATGAATTTATAAAGCTGACATGAGAATGTCTGCCTCAACTAGTTCATGAAAATAAAATGATGATGATGTATTGTATTTTATTTTATACAGGTCACCTTCTAGTTCAAATACCTTGGATCATCATGATAAAGCATTTCACCAACGTCAGAAGATTTATTACCTCATGCTTTAAGGCGTAATTATTATAGACATATTTGGGAAACTGTTATAGACATATTTGGGCGCTGCAACCCCAATCATATATGTCAATAAACCAAGGGATCTTTAACCTCTAAAAGTGTTGTTTCATACCTTAAAATATCATGGTAAAATGATTACATCATTTCCCAGAAGTTCCACGTAAAAAACCACTCAAAACTGGACCATACTGACTGCTTCTTGATCAAGGTCTGATGCATACTGACTCCTACACTAGCCAAGTGCAATGCAAACTGAAAGCGCCTTTTGTGGGGTGCGATGAGAAAGAATGGAAAAATGTTTGAGGTAGTTTGCTAAGTGGATGCTCATGGAATCTTCTGGAAACTTCCTCTATGACACTTTCCTCTTTGAACTCGCCCAGGGATGAGTAAGAGATCCAAGAAAAATCTAAGTGGAACTAAGAACTACAAGTGAAATGCCACTGTTATGAAACCAACTCACAAAAAGATAGAAAAGAGAGATGAATGCCTTAGAATTCAGCCTCTACAAGGGGGCAACCTCCTTTACATTACACAAATGAACAATTCTTGGATGATACAAATGAAAAGACCTCCTTTCTATATATAGGAGTCTAAGGGGTCATAACATAATCCGAGCCGACATACCAATAATAATGTAAAGGCATAATAATAACAATAGTGGGCTTCTATGGGACACAATAGTAACAATGTGGGCACTACATGGGTACATCAATATAATAAGTGGGTTGTACTAATAACAATAAGGGGTTGCACTAGTATTATAGGGGCCTAACATGCCCCTCTCCTTCAAAAAGTGTTGTCCTCAATGCTTGAGTGGTTCTTGATGCTTATGTATAAAATTCTTGTCCTCCCATGTGGAATCTTCAGTGGGTAAGTTCTTTCGCTTGATGAGATACTCTGAAATTGATCAATTTCGTAGCTATCGGGTTCTTGTTTCTGTGACTGCTCCAAGTTCCAATGTGATTTTTCCTTCCTCTTCAATTTCTGGCAATATTGTTTGAATTGGGATGTTTTGCAACTTTTGAATAAGTGGCCATACTTCTTCGTCATTCTTCCATTCATCCCTTGCTACATTTATCCAATATGGTTGGATAATAGAAATAGCACAAAACAATGCTTCCACATCCTCATCCTTTCTTAAGAGTGCATTTGCAACAAAATTTTGCTTCCCTTTTCTATAGATGATGTCAAAGTCATAACCCAACGTATTTGTGACCCATTTTTTCTGTTCTTCTAAAGATAATAGTTGTTCTAAAAAGTATTTAACACTATCATGATCCATTTTTACCTTGAAGTGTCTTCCCATTCGGTAAGCTCACCATTTCTTAAGTGCATGTAGTATTGCCAATATTTCCTTCTCATAAATAGCTTGCTTGAGATGTAGCAGTAAAAATACCCAATCACCTCCATCAAAACTTGTTCACTATGATGTTGATCTACCTGTTGTTTCATTCAATTTTGCACCAAAGTGGCGTTATCCTATAAAAGTTGGAGAACTTGTTGTTGATGCTCGATGTGATCTTTCACTGCTTGAACCTTTTTCTTCTTGATATGTCCTTCTATATTTAGAGTTTGAGGAGTGGTAATTTCTTCCAATCCTTTACAAGATATGGTCGAATTTATTTCTTGATGTTCGATATGATCTTTCACTTCTTGAACATTTTTCTTCTTGATATGCCCTTTTATCTTGATAGTTTGAGTGGTAATTCTGACCAATGAATTATAAGATATGGTTCGATTCATTTCTTCTTTCTCGATGTGATCTTTCACTTCTTTCACCTTTTTCTTCTTGATATGTCCTTCTATCTTGAGAGTTTGAGGAGTGGTAATTCTTGCCAATGCTTTACAAGATGTGGTCTGATTCATTTCTTCTTTTTCTGGGGTGGGGTCCTAGTGCATATCCTCTTCTTTTGATGTTTCTTGATCCTTTTCTTCCTCCTCTTCATATTCTATGTAAAATAATTTCTTCTCAGCACACTTATGACCTTTAGTGCATTTGCTATCACA
>APFE031323136.1:56217-81854 GCA_000404065.3 Pinus taeda | reverse complement strand
CTGTGATATGGAATCAAAGGTCTGGATAAATAGACATCCCTATCAACCCATGTGCTTGATCTTGCCTATTTTCCCATTTGGCTGCATTATATTCATCTTTAGGTTTAGTTTATTGGCCTGAGGCTATTCTGTAAAGAATTTTACTTCTAAGTAAATCCACAATGTAGGAAAAGCATTAGAAGTAGTTGGTGTTGTCAAGAATAACTTGGCATGGAATTTCTATTTTAACATAAACTAAAGCTGTAGATTCTAAAACTAATTGTTCCAATGGAAAGATCTTGAAAAATTAGGCTGATTAAAAAAATGGCTTCTAGATGAAGCAGTTATGGATTTTTGAAGAAAATTTGTTGAAGATGTCAATGAAGTGCGTTAATGTACATAAGTGAATGATACTATTAGTTTTTAAAAAAAAACCCTCCCCTTTCTAGACTTAATCTAATTAGTTCATTTAAAAAAAAATATTTTATGTGACCACTTTTATAAATAAGTAAAAGTCACTTTTACAATGGTACTTTACGAGTTACCCACTAAATTGTAACTTAAGATAATATATATATATATATATATATATATATATATATAATATATATATATATATATATATATATATATATATTATATATATATATATATATATAGATATATATATATATATAATTTAGAATTATAAGTGACTCAATTTTTATAATGGGTGAGAATGCTTTTACATAAAGTGACTTTAAAACATAAGTTACATTTTCTTTTTGAAAAAGTAACTCAACAAAAAGAAAGTCTTGAACTCAAGACCTCTATACTCATAAAGTACCTTTTGACCAAGTGTTATAGACATATTTGGGCCCTGCAACCCCAATCATATAAGTCGATAAACCAAGGGCTCTTTAATCCCTGAAAGTGTTGTTTCATACCCTAAAAGATCAAGGTCAACTGATTACATCATTTCCAGAAGTTCCACCTGAAAACCACTCAGAGCTGGCCAAAACTGGACCATACTGACTGCTCCTTGGTCAGGGTCTGATACATACTGACTCCTACACTAGCCAGGTGTGATGCATACTAAAAGAGCCTTTTGTGGTGTGCAATGAGTGAGAATGGACAAATTTCTTAGGAAGTTTGCTAAGTGGATGCTCATGGAATCTTCTAGAAACTTCGTCTATAACAATTGCCTCTCTGAATTCACCCAGGGATGAGTAAGAGATCCAAGAAATATCCAAGTGGAACTAAGAAGTACAAGTGAAATGACACTAATTAAAAACCTAGAGCTAACTCACACCTCTGCAAATATCTATAAATGGATCCCTCATCTGAGACATCTAGAGGTTGGAATTTTGTAATTTGTAAAGAAGTGTTGTTAGTTTGTATTTGAGAAGAAGCATTGTATTGTTAGGTGATCTTGCTTTTCATGAGGTGAAGAGGGCTTTGATGTTGTGAGGATGATGCTGGATCAGACAGCTGGGTTGTAATTCTCCCTTCTACTATTAATAAAGTTTCTGAGCTTTCCTCCATACAATCGTGTATTCGTGAATCTTGTTATTTGTGAATGCAATTGTATGGTTAATGTATTTCTAATTCTGCATTGTTTATGATATTACAGATCGAGGTGCTTTGATGGTGTTTTGTTACTTTGTCTCTACAGGTATTCTCTAAAGCGGGACAAGTAGGAGAGGAGTTGCAAGCTCTATCAAGGGAGAGAGAAATCAAGAAAGGAGCCAAGAAAAAGATCTAAGTTCATCCTCTTTGCTTCTCTATTATCTATCATACATAAAGGAAATCACAAATTGCTTTGATTATTTGTTTCTAAGATAGCTACCAATCTTAGTGGGACTAGCAGATCGAAAAGACACTAGTTTTCCCAAAAAAAATGGAAACTCCACTGGGGAACAAATAGTTTGTTTGTTTGTTATTGTTGTTTGATTTATAAACTACAGACAAAGCCTGAAGTTAGCTAGATAGCCTTCGAACTGCTTTTTCTATGCAACTACAAAGTAGATGAATGTTGCTTTAGTAAATCTTTGGGTTGGTTTATGAACTAAACATCTGAATTACAAGCATCCTAAACACCCTTGTGGTAGCTCAATAACCTCTTAAGATCATACCCTTGTACTTTGTTTTTACTACCTATCATAGTTCAGCTTAAATCACTGAACTTAGTTGCAAATTTTGAGCAAAAACCCAACTCAGTTTCACTCCCTGGCCCATCGCACTATCTGTAACTGGCAGCCTGTATGCATCACACCTCCCATGTGTTGCAGGTGAGATGCATCCCTGTTTCCCTGAAGGACAGATGTGATGACTGAGTGACACTATTTCTCTCTTTGAAATTTGGGTTTTTCCTCCTTGTTTTCAGCTCTATTCAGTTGTTTTGCTGCTTGTGATCAGTATCTCACTACTGAAGCCTCTTTCTTTTACATTGTTCAACCTCCATTGATAGGGATTTGTAGATGTTTTTATGTATTTGTCTATCATTTGTAGTCCTTTTTTGTTAAAAGAAGCTTAATCAAATTGTCGTTTTTTATGCAAAGAAGTGTTGTAACTGTCATTTTGAGTAAAAAGAAGAGTGTTGTAAAGTCTTCCTCTTCTAGATAGTCAATTCTACTTTTGCCCTTGTATTTGATTTGAATTGTTAATATTTAAAGTGTCGAGAGTAGTTTTCTATTTGGAATTGAAAAGTGTCATTTTAGTCTTCCTTTCATTTTGAAAAGAAATTGTCAAAGTGTCACTTTGAAGAAAATAGTTCAGATCTATATTTAGTTTTCCTATTTTCCATTGTCACATTAAGGAAATGAAAAACAAATACATGCATTTTCATTTGCATTTAGACTACATGCAGAAAATGATTTAGGAAAAGTGCATTTAATGTGTGCAATCTGCTCTCCGTTGAAAGAATCGTTATCTTCTTTCCTTAGTAGCTAAGATTTTCATTGCTAAAGGAAAATAAATGACTGTTTATCATTTTAGATTGCATATTTCATAATTTTACATCTACATCACACGGTGAACCTTGAAAGGCAAAATTCTAAGAAAGATCAACTCTAAAATAAATCTCAATGAAAGTAACAACGCTTTGGAACCTAACGCAACACATCTAGAGGTCTAGGATAGAGACGTGTTTCGAGGTTGTAAAACCTGGTAACTATCATTTTTATCGAAGGTTGGGCGATTCCTCCTCTTTAATACTACAAGTGCTAGTACAAACTTTTTTCTCCCCATACTGTCAAGTATATATAGGGAGACCATAATAGGCTGATATCCTTTATCCATAGGAAGCCATGTCTACCACCTTATCAATTGCAATGCACTGAACACAGCATTCGGGAAGATTGAGTACCATATATATGTCCTTGGTAATTTCTCTTTAATTTACCACCAAGGTGTATTTTGTAGTTTTGCAATTGGTTTGTTAATCCCTCTGTCTAGATTTCCAGAGTAGTCACTTTCATTCCTTTTCGACTCCTTAAAACAAAAGGTCCATCTAAGCACTTGTCACTTCAGGCTCATTGAAAATCGAAGGTGACTAGAGTCATCTTTAGCTTTTTCTAAACTCTTAAAAATTGAAAGAGAAAAGTTGTGTCAAAGCATCATTAAAATTTATTTAATTTGGAATAGCATCCCTATTCCTTCGTTGATCTTAGGTTGAGGTAATGGAGTCCACCAATAAAGGAATCCCTCTTGGGGGGAATCCTAGTCCTTTCTCTTCTTGGGGAGATATTGATGCTCTGTATATGGCCACATTGTCCCTTCTAGGAATCACAATTGGCCTGCCAGTATGGCTATTCTCAACCTCTGTTGTTCAAAATACCGTGATTCCTCAGCAATCGAATCAGCAACCAAATGATACCGAAGTTGTCCCTTTTCCTTCTACTTGATTTGTTTCTCCCTCCCCTTCTTCCTATTCTCTTGGTGAAAATAGTGATATTAAAAACCAAGTAGCTGAGAAGAAGGAGAAAGGGAAGGAGAAGAGAAAGAAGAAGTCAACTAAGTAGGGGGCAACGATTAATCATCTAGTGAAAATCCACACAAAAAACATTCCAAGCACAAATATCCATGCATAATTTGCAAGGGATAACACCTTCATCGAGATTGTCCTTGCATTCCACGGATCTTGAGAGAATGGTCTCCTCGTTCGCACCATACAGTGTCATCAACCTTTGGCAACCATGTTGACAGCACACCATCAACTAGTGAAAATGAAGTCAATGGAAAGAAAGGAAAGGTCAGATTTCCATGTAGGTTATGTGAGGGTGATCATGATCTTCACCATTGTCCTTTTATGGATGAAGCAAAAAGTGTCTTGAATAACCATCTTGCTTCGCCGCAGCGACTCCCACCTAGATACAAGAAACTCTTACTAAGTCCACTGCTAGTTGAAAACCTAACTCAGGTAACTCAATCATCGGTCGAAGCGCCTATCATTGAAATTAAACCTCTTGAGTCCATGTTATACCAAAGTCAATAGGTGGATATGATTGTCGACCCAATCTTGCTTTCAGAAGGTCCACCTTCAGATGATACAATTTCCAAAGAGAATGAGAACAATACTGTTCCAACTCTTTTTGTTAATACAAAGTCTGATGAAGCTGGGGACAATCCATCCATTCCTTTACAATAGGAGGAAAATCCCCAAGTTCAAGGGGTTCATTCAGCCATTTATCTGATACCCCCTCCGAGTAGTCTAGTCGTTTTCTTTATAGCTTCCATGCTATAAAGAAGTACTGGTCAGCAATGACTCGGGAAAAAGGGAAGAAAACTTGAAGAATTTTATTGGTAGCAGGTCGCTCTTGAACGTGACACTTTCACTCCATCACCATGATTGAGTCGAGTTGGGTTATTCCATTTACCAGTCATATCACCATTGGTCCTCCACACCATCCATATTTTGGGGTTAATGCTACCAATCCATCTCAATGTCGCCAACATGTTCAAGAGAAGTCATTCAAAGAGTTCACCACCCATTTAACGCCTCATCCACTGCAATACCTTCACCCTGCATTTTTCATGACCGTCATTCCTGAACCTTGTATCATCATATTGTTTTCATCTCTAGAAAATAATTTGCATGTTGTAGATGTGGGATGCATTAAGGCCCTCCTACGATGGGTCACTTCTTGTCGACATCAGCTCATTGTCCAAGAAGTTGACTTAGGAACAACCCTTTTAGTACTTTGAAGCTTGCATGCCTCAATGACAAGTTTCTCACTTCCAATGATAGGTTTACATCAATGGCCTTCGATCGAAATATTTTACATGGTGTTCGATGTCAGATCATATATTCACACCACATGAGTTGCACTATAGTACCTTGAGAGTCATTATCATTATCGGTGATCCCTCTCACGCCTGTTAACAACTCACATCATTGGCTAGTAATTAGGTGACGTCTTTCCATGTTTGACTTCTTGAAATCTTTTCACATGGATCAACTTGTACATTAGGAAAAGATTGAACAAGTTTGAAGACCCTGGATCTACTTTCATCCATCCAGGCTACGATATATCGAGGAATATAAAGACATCAAATGTACACTAAATCTGCATAGATGATCATCCAACATAAGGGATGATGACTCTACATTCAAAGAATCACTAGTCTACAACAATAGATGATTATCTGTCCTATGTACATGAAAATGAATTTATAAAGCTGACATGAGAATGTCTGCCTCAACTAGTTCATGAAAATAAAATGATGATGATGTATTGTATTTTATTTTATACAGGTCACCTTCTAGTTCAAATACCTTGGATCATCATGATAAAGCATTTCACCAACGTCAGAAGATTTATTACCTCATGCTTTAAGGCGTAATTATTATAGACATATTTGGGAAACTGTTATAGACATATTTGGGCGCTGCAACCCCAATCATATATGTCAATAAACCAAGGGATCTTTAACCTCTAAAAGTGTTGTTTCATACCTTAAAATATCATGGTAAAATGATTACATCATTTCCCAGAAGTTCCACGTAAAAAACCACTCAAAACTGGACCATACTGACTGCTTCTTGATCAAGGTCTGATGCATACTGACTCCTACACTAGCCAAGTGCAATGCAAACTGAAAGCGCCTTTTGTGGGGTGCGATGAGAAAGAATGGAAAAATGTTTGAGGTAGTTTGCTAAGTGGATGCTCATGGAATCTTCTGGAAACTTCCTCTATGACACTTTCCTCTTTGAACTCGCCCAGGGATGAGTAAGAGATCCAAGAAAAATCTAAGTGGAACTAAGAACTACAAGTGAAATGCCACTGTTATGAAACCAACTCACAAAAAGATAGAAAAGAGAGATGAATGCCTTAGAATTCAGCCTCTACAAGGGGGCAACCTCCTTTACATTACACAAATGAACAATTCTTGGATGATACAAATGAAAAGACCTCCTTTCTATATATAGGAGTCTAAGGGGTCATAACATAATCCGAGCCGACATACCAATAATAATGTAAAGGCATAATAATAACAATAGTGGGCTTCTATGGGACACAATAGTAACAATGTGGGCACTACATGGGTACATCAATATAATAAGTGGGTTGTACTAATAACAATAAGGGGTTGCACTAGTATTATAGGGGCCTAACATGCCCCTCTCCTTCAAAAAGTGTTGTCCTCAATGCTTGAGTGGTTCTTGATGCTTATGTATAAAATTCTTGTCCTCCCATGTGGAATCTTCAGTGGGTAAGTTCTTTCGCTTGATGAGATACTCTGAAATTGATCAATTTCGTAGCTATCGGGTTCTTGTTTCTGTGACTGCTCCAAGTTCCAATGTGATTTTTCCTTCCTCTTCAATTTCTGGCAATATTGTTTGAATTGGGATGTTTTGCAACTTTTGAATAAGTGGCCATACTTCTTCGTCATTCTTCCATTCATCCCTTGCTACATTTATCCAATATGGTTGGATAATAGAAATAACACAAAACAATGCTTCCACATCCTCATCCTTTCTTAAGAGTGCATTTGCAACAAAATTTTGCTTCCATTTTCTATAGATGATGTCAAAGTCATAACCCAACATATTTGTGACACATTTTTTTTGTTCTTCTAAAGATAATAGTTGTTCTAAAAGGTATTTAATACTATCATGATCCATTTTTACCTTGAAGAGTCTTCCCATTCGGTAAGGTTTCCATTTTTTAAGTGCATGTAGTATTGCCAACATTTCCTTCTCATAAATAGCTTGCTTGAGATGTAGCAGTAAAAAAACCCAATCACCTACATCAAAACATTTTTCACTATGATGTTGATCTACCTGTTGTTTCGTTTGGTTTTGCACCGAAGTGGCATTATCCTTTAAAAGTTAGAGAACTTCTTGTTGATGCTTGATGTGATCTTTCACTGCTTGAACTATTTTCTTCTTGATATGTCCTTCTATCTCTAGAATTTGAGGAGTGGTAATTTCTTCCAATCCTTTACAAGATATGATCGAATTCATTTCTTGATGCTCAATGCGATCTTTCAATTTTTGAACATTTATCTTCTTGATATGTCCTTCTATCTTGATAGTTTGAGGAGTGGTAATTTTGACTAATGAATTACAAGATATGGTTGGATTCATTTCTTCTTTCTCGATGTGATCTTTCACTTCTTGCACCTTTTTCTTCTTGATATGTCCTTCTATCTTGAGAGTTTGAGGAGTTGTAAGTCGTGCCAATGCTTTACAAGATATGGTCTGATTCATTTCTTCTTTCTCTGGGATGGGTCCTAGCATATATCCTCTTCTTTTGATGTTTCTTGATCCTTTTCTTCCTCCTCTTCATATTCTATGTAAAATAATTTCTTCTCAACACACTTATGACCTTTAGCGCATTTGCTATCACAATTGTAACAAAGCCCTTTTTCTCTTTTTTCTTCCAATTGTTGTGGTGTAACCCTTGTAGGTTGTGGAAGGCTAGGAGAAACAACACTTCCATCTTTAGTTGTGAGGGGTATGCTTCCTGGTTTCCATAATTTTTCTTTCCACTATGTCACAAAACCCTTTTACTCTTTCCAATTGTTGGGGTGTTGCTCTAAACAAGGTGTTTCTCTTTGCATCCTCATAATGTGCTATCATTTCCTCTGTGAAAATTGACCACGTAACAAGTTGTTTACGAGAAAAAAGCCCTTCATACCATAAAAATTGATCCAATTATAAATATGAAGATGCAATACATACCTTTTATAACAATGGTACACCACGTAGATTAAAATATTGCTCCATCTGAAGTATCTAATTTACCGGATCCTTGCCATCAAACTTCCTCATCTTTCTTTTTCTTGATTTTAGGAGCTTGATCTTGAAACGACTGTAAATCTATATTTTTGGATCTTTAAGTTCTAAAATTCTGATCTACAGTAGCCCTCTGTGTCTACTTTCCAATGGCGCTAGTCTGATCCAAATTGGATTCTCCAAGGAAGAGTTATGTGAAATCTCCCACAGTTACCTGATTATATACTAGTTTAGTAGAGCAAATTTGTATGATGTACCACGGGTACCTGTTTCCTCCTTTGGCTTTATAAAATATATACAAGAAACTACAATCTATCCTCTTTTTTTAAATTCTGACTAAATTTCAATCTGATGCTCAGAGAGAAAGTTATGATGATTTTCCCCAGGTCACCTGTTTGGAGTGTAATTCAGGAGTCTACAAAAAGGCCAACTTCCTCAGATCATATCTCCAAAATATAGCATGAAAAGATCTGAAATTCAAAACCGAGGTTCAATGCGATGTATTCTCAAATGTGTTTTTTTTTAGGTTCTGAAACATCACAAAAAAAAAGTTATAGCAAAAATTCCACGATGACCTATTTGGAGCAGCAAAACCCTAGATCCAAGCTCTGATACCAAATGTTATGAAACCAACTCACAAAAAGATAAAAAAGAGAAATCAATGCCTCAGAATTTAGCCTCTTTGAGGGGGCAACCTCCTTTACATTACAAAAATGAACAATTCTTAGATGATACAAATGAAAAGACCTTCTTTCTATATATAGGAGTCTAAGGGGTCATAACATAGTCAGAACCGACATAACAATAACAATGTAAAGGCACAATAATAACAATAGTGGGCTTCTATGCGGCACAATAGTAACAATATGGGCACTACATGGGTACATCAATATAATAAGTGGGTTGTACTAATAACAATAAGGGGTTGCAATAGTAGTATAGGGTCCTAATAGACACTAATAAAAAACCCAGAGCTGACTCATGCCTCTACAAATATCTATAAATGGATCCCTTATCTGAGAGATCTAGAGGTTGGAATTTTGTAATTTGTAAAGAACTATTGTTAGTTTGTCTTTGAGAATAAGCATTATATTGTTGGGTGATGTTGCTTTTCATGAGGTGAAGAGGGCTTTGATGCTAGGAGGATGATGCTAGATCAGATAGTTGGGTTGCAATTCTCCCTTCTACTATTAATAAAGTTTCTTTGAGTTTTCCTCCATACAATCGTGTATTTGTGAATCTTGTTATTTGTGAATGAAATTGTATGGCCAATGTATTTCTCATTCTACATTGTTTATGATATTATAGATTGAGATGATTTGATGGTGTTTTGTTACTTTGTCTCTATAGGTATTCTCTAAAGCAGGACAAGTAGGAGAGGAGTTGCAAGCTCTATCAAGGGAGAGAGAAATCAAGCAAGGAGCCAAGCGGAAGATCCAGGTTGGTCCTCTTTCCTTCTCTCTTATTTATAATACATAAAGGAAATCACAAATTTCTTTGATTGTTTATTTCTAAGATAGCTACCAATCTTAGTGGGACTAGCAGATCAAAAAGACACTAGCTTTCCCAGAAACACCAAGTGAGCTAGTTTAAAAGGTTAGTAATTTTTGGAAAAAAGAAAGGGTTTTTCTTTTTTTTTTTAGGTCACTAGAGCTTTGGGGTTTTACTTGAAAAATCCATTTTTTCCTACAAAACAAAATACCACACAACCCAACACAGACATAAAAAGAGAAAACAAACCTTATGGCTTTAAGTTAGCTTTTATCGGAAACTAAATATTTTCCTCAATGTTCCTGGTTTTCCAAGATCACACTAAGACACAGGGGAAAAGAGAATATGCATGAGAAAAATTCTTCCTTTATATTTATGGTTTTTCAAGATCGCACAGAGTCACGGGGAAAAGAGAATACACAAAAATGAAAGGTATAGATCCGGTAATAAAAAAAGAGAGAAAAATAAACCAAAATAAATAGAGAAAAACTGCAAATAAAGACTGTATACCTCCAAATCTTAAAAATGACGTAGCTAGGGCTATCGAAAACCTTTTCACATGAAAGGAAAGGAGTTCCTCATTGGAATAGATGCTCCTAACACAATAGAGCAGCCCTCTCAGCCCAAAAGCGTTAGAATCATTAGATCTAGGAAATGACAATCAGATGAAGTTGTATAGGCTTCTGATTTGGATCACCAACAGATGCAGCCCTCAAATAGCTCTGATACCATGTAGGAATATACAAGGTAAGTTACTTAGATAGAACACCAAAGGATACCTCTCACAAACAGATCACAAATCAATACACCAATATTCTTGACATTGTTAAAACCCTCAAAGAGGGAAACAATCCACGACTTGAGCCAACGCGGCTACTTTAGGAAATTTATTAATAAAGGAAAGAAAATTTACATAAGCTTCTCTCATGAACGGTCACCTTATAAATGACCCTCCATGATCTTTAAATATAGATCATGGACCAATCAGGTGTTAAGCCATGAATCAAGTGTCGGTAATACTGAGGAGAGAATGAATCGTTGGATCACTCCATGTCTATAAAATATCATGACCCTCAGATTGTAAGTTACAAAAGTACATAGTAAATAAACACATTTTACCTAACTCTACAACAGGCCAAGTTATACTTAACTATTTCCCATGTGTCGGAATATCCTAACACCTAAACTCTATGTGAGGCAATGAATTTATAGGGTAAATAGGGTAGTTTTGCTTTTACGAATCTAGCACTTAGATCCACATATGAGGGAGGATAAGCTCTAGGGATAAGAGGTAAGACCTCTAGGATAGGAATTTAAGATCTCAATCAATAGTAAATCGTTAAAACCACCTTAGAAACTTCTAGAAAGAGAAGATTCATAATTATTATTTATTTTTCCTGAAATGATAGAACCATAGAACCTACAACAAAGGAAGCTTGTGTTGGGCAACACAATTCCTGAGTTATGCAACATGCAACAATGTAGGTTGCATAGATGACAAGGTGTGAGGGGTCCATAAATGAGGTTTTGAAGTTGCTAAACTCATAATTCTTGGACTTTTTCGAAAATTAATGCCTATGGCTCTGCAAAGGGATGATTGCAGGGTGTCAAGCATGATGATTGATCTAGTTTCCATGCCATTTGAGTAGATGTGACAAAATGACCTGTAATAGATTGCCCCATAAAGTAAAAAGTCAAAATTAGTGGCTAAAGACTAAGGTGATTTAATTTGTGACAAGTCCAGATCAAAATTTTTTTTATTAAGGTCATCATTTGTCAGTATATGTAAAAATCAAGATATCATTGCTGAGGTATGCATACCCATACTCAACACAAAAGCCAATATCACATGTACAATAATAAAATTCATGTCCACTAATGATAAATGGATGACTTTTTGAAAAATTATAGCCATCATACTTTGTGATCTAGTATTAATCCTATATTCACAACTCGAATGGATGAAACATATCCAGGGTCTTCTAACTCATCACTTGATAGTGCGAGTCTAACCAAGTGAATAAATGAGCTAGAGTTGAACATGGTAGAACCCATCTGGTTATCAACCAATGATGTAATTCATCAATAGACATGATAGGAACCATCAATAATGATAATGACCCTCAAGGTATTATAGTACAATCTATGAGGTGTGAATGAATGATATGAAGTTGAACACCACACATAATCTTACTATAGAAGGCTAATGATCAAAAGCTATCACAAAAGTGAGGAAACCTACCATCAATGTATGCAAGTTCCAATGCACTGAAGGGAGTTTCTAATTCAACTTCGTAGATAATCTATTGATGTTTAGAGGAATAAAATTCTCACAGTCAAATCTTGATGTATGCCCAATGAATGATATAAAACACGTATCAAGATTTGAAACAAAATTTAATGTTGTAAATATGGTCCAGGAGAAACAAATATGAAAAAAGGCTTAAGGCATGTAGCATATTTCAACTAAGGATGGACTTTCTCTTGAACGTATAAGTGACACTAAATGGAGTTGGCAACATTGACTCAAAGATCCATAATGAAGGTGCGATCAATAGTGAGGCAAGCAGATTTCCCAACCCAAAGTAGTCATGGAGATGAAGTGAAAGAGTGTCATGTTCAATAGTTACTCACTACCATTAATAGGTAAAATTCTCTTTTTTCCCAATTTCCCAACAATTTCTTACCATTACCTCTTTAGGTTTGATAAGATTGAGGAGGATAACATATGCTTGATCTATAAGCTCATCCTTTGGATGAATCCTTCTTAGTGCTTTTAATGAACCTTGAGAAGGAATGGTTTGGTCTCATCATGCTTAAGAAGTCCAACATTGTTTATAAATTCTATGAGCCTATTGAAGGAATAACTTAACTTCCTTTTCATTTTATAGAGTTTTAAAAAGAGGTGAAAAAGAAAACTCGACAATATTCTTTCTCGTAGATTTGTCTCTTGGGTTCGAAAAGGAATAAAATAATACCTAGTAGAACCTTTTAGCCATGTTTCATGAAAGTATTTATTTTTTGTAAATAATCCATATAAGTCTAGAAAAGGGTTAAACTTAGACTAGGCAGACATCTTTTCATTTACTTTAATGAGTTCAAAAATACAAGTTCTTGACAACATTTAATGTTTTGGGAGTCCTTAAAGAGGAATCCTCCTGGAGGAATGAATGGTATGAAGGGTAGCAACTAGTTTTGGTCATGATGTAACTTCTCAAAAAATGTACAAGTTAACTAACAGGCTAATAAGACCACTCGCCACCAGTGGTTCCCTACATAAGGGTAAAAAAACCAAGTGAAAGCATATGACCGACTAAGAAGATGGTGAAAATGGAATTAGAAAACAAAGTATTATCTTACAAAACTAATAAAATCAAAATCATGGGAGATAAAGTGGGAGTGTGTTCATTTTTACACAAGCTTGAAAAAGAGAAAAACTATGCTTGAGAATGGTTTCATTTTACACAATCTTGAAACGAGGAAAAAAAGATTCTTGAGAGTGGTTTCATTTTTACACAAGATTGAGGCAAAGGAAAACCATTCTTGAGATAGGTTTCCATGGCCCCAGATTAATGAATTAATTCTAAGGACATGCCCCCAAGCTTCATTTCATTTACCTAGGTAGACTACTAGTTACTAATAGGCAAATGGAATGAAGGTTCATTTACAAGATCAAGTGAAAGTCTTGACTCAACATTTACGATATATAGTCAAAGAATCAAATTGGAGGGGGGTATATTTAGTTTTTTAATGATATTGGGATGGTAAAATGACTATCCTCAAGGTGCCTTGTTTAATTTTTTAACAAGCTTGAAACAAGACAAGGAACTCTACTTCAAACACCTTGTTTTGTTTTAATGAGCTTGACACGGGAGAAGGTTTCATCTTTTAATGAGCCTTGATGATGACTTCTAAGAGGCCATGGATTCTAAGATTTTATCAATAGATGGACAACCAATGCTCTGGAAGGTATCAAAGGATATAATGGAAGCATTACACTCCAATTCCCCCAATAAATGATTTCTTATATCACCTATTAGATATAAGTCAAAATAAGTTGAGAAAATAGTGAAAGGGTCATATTCATAAGTAGGTATGGGCATGGGAGAGGTTTCCACATAATTGGCCTATGGTGGGGGATATATTACTTGAATATTTGGAACATTTAGGGGAGTCAAATAATTGGTAGTTACATCAAGACCAATGAATAAAAGTTGGTCGATAGTCACAATATTTCCATCACGTGGGAAACACATCACAGTGTGGACATGATAGTGTTCATATCATAAACATAGTCACGCCCTAGGAGAAAATTGAAATCCAAAGTACCCATGAATACCATAACATCAATACATACAGTTTTTCCTGCCAAAGTAATAGGAAACCAAGGAAGGATCCCTAAATTTTGACTCGTTCTTATGTTAAAAGCTAACATATTTAGAGTAGTAGACACAAATTGAGGGGGACCCAAATATTTCCAAGAAATCAAGGATAGAATGATAACATAAGATCCCTCATGTATAACATTGTGACACTTTTTTATCACAAGCCTTCACCATGATCTGAAAAGGAATTTAAGAAGAGAAATGAGATTCTGTTAATAGACTCCAATCAAAGGCAATGACATATTTTCCTTGAGGATGCCTCGTAGGAACTGGAGAAATGCTCCCTTCTTCGACAAGATCTGAAAAATGAGAAGAACATGAGCATAATGAACCTCACTATCTACAAGAAAAGTGTGATCAATTGAAGGTGGAATTGAGTCAACCATTTTCTCAATCAATGATTCGTTGGCAAAGGACTCATGGGATTCACATTTAGAGAGAGTGGGATTGATTAAATGTGGATTCAGACTAGTGATTTCATCTATTGGTGGAGAATTCATGGAAAATTTTCTATAACTGATTGGAAGTTGTTGTTGATAAGTAATAATGGTTTCCAACAATTTGGAGGTTTCATTCGAATAAGAGAAAAGGTGATTTGGATGATTCCCTTCACATAAATTATAGGGAAACTTAACTTTACCCTTCTTTCCAAGAACCTTATTATTACTAGTTAAAGGTTTGTCACCAGCGTGATCTCCAAAGGCCGACAACAATGGTTGATGTGAGCCTAAGGAATATACTTCTAATACCTGTGGAATACCAGGACAATCTCTATAAAGATGTTCACACTTATAAAACATGCAAGGGAATTTAACTTTACAAGGCTTGTTGGAAAGTTTCTTTACATTAGTTTCATTCATAGCAATGGTTTCTTGGTTCCCCCACTACTTATTTTTCTTCTTATTAATCCTTTTCTTCTTCTTCTTAGCTTCCTAGTTACTAGAATCAATACTTTCACCAAGCGAGGAGAAAGAAAGGGATGAAGAAAAAACATGTGAAGAAGGCACAAGGTCAACTTTAAGATCAAATTGAGGTTAATGTTGTTTAGGCAGAGGACTACTTGGCTAAGAAGAAGTTTGGACATTCAGAACAAAATAGGTTGAAAATAATGAAATTGGAAAAACCAATGGTAAATCTCGAAAGGGACAATGTTGCCATATAACAAGCATCAATATTTCAAAGAGGAGGAAATAGATAAGGAATCTCGTCAGGGGGGTTTCCTTAACTGGTAGACTCAGAAATTGTTCCCATTAGTTTCAACCTAAGATCTACTAAGGAGTTGTTTTGTGGTGAGGATGTTTTTTGTAGTTAATTAATTGATTTTATAAATTAAAGAGATAATAAAAGAAAATATGGGTAACTAGGAAAAATGTTTTACCAGGTCACTGTGAACAACAAAATACCATGGTCGGTATGTGCAAAAAATATCTCAAAATGATGTGTTTAGTGCATCATTGTAAACAAGTTAGCTGAATCAGTTACTTATGGAAGGATAACAACCTAATGGGTACTTCTAAAATATACCTAGAGGTATGTCGAAGTGCAATCTGTAGTAGTCTTGTCTAATGTGTTGTGTACAATAGGAAGTATTCTAACATACCTTTCATATGTGGAGTGTCATCCAATATACCCAAAGATATGTGGAGAACAATCTAATATACTTACATATGTGGAATAATTTCTGCCCCCAAAATGTAACACAAACAATTAACAACAATTGCTATGTTTAACAATGTCAAAACACATCTCTAGCATAGACTACTATGTGTGTCATTAATGTTGCAAATGATGCTTAGATTAATTTAGTGAATTTTAAAGTTGATCTTCAATAAATTTTCAATTTCAAGGCTCATGGTATGAATTCACTTGAACCTCCTATAATGTAGCTAGCATGATGAAAAGGAACTCTTTCATTTCAATGAATATCTATCTACGGGAAGGACGAAAAAAAATGATGTAGCAATAAAAAGTGCAGCAAACAAATGCTTCCTAACTGGAACTTTAAATGTACTATTCCAATGCAATTCAAAACCCTATATGCAATGTAAGAAATGGAAAATTTTCTTTTCTTTTCCTTTTAGTTTTCAAATGAAATGAAAATGAAAAAAGAAGCTAGATCATTGACCAAAAGAACTCACATATACTACAAATTTAATATGAAAATTATATTTATTGAATCAACAATCAAGGCAAGCATTCACAAACCCTAATTGATAAGAAGAAATAAAAATCAAATAAACTCTAATCAAAATACAAACACATTAAAATGTTAACACATTGATGGATTTATAGAGATAATGACTAGTTCCGAGACTCTAGAAAATCCATTGGATCAAATCAAAACTCAGAGGAAGGCATAAAAATGCATTATTTTCATCCTATAGGAACCATCATAGTCTAGGTGAGGAAACCATTGTGATACATCTTAGTCACAAAGAGCGAAAATTGCGTTGGGTCACTCTATCTGAGAAAGTGCATTGGGCCTGATTAAAAGGTCTAAAATGACCAGGTTAAGGAAACCACTATAGGAACATCTTGTTCCCCAGCAAAGTCACCAATTTGTTCAATGGAAAATTCTCTTCTCCAGACAAAAGTAAATTCCTTAGATCTAGTGGTTTTATCTACAAACAACATAAACAAAAAAATTATGGTTTCCTGAGAGATATTAGAATATGGAGGAAGGAATTACTTTGTGTCCAACACAATTCTCCTCTTCTCTGTACTTATGAACCTTAGATCTAGCTCCAAATATTATAAATGGAACCTACAAAACAATTATAGTGAGCACGAGAAATACATGATATACATAACATAGACTAATATCTCTAATCAATGAGTCAAGCGGGAATGAAAATAAATAAGCATCAAGCATACACAAGTATAGGAAAACAAATATTTTTGTGTTAATGAAATGTAGGAGAAGATTACAACCCTTTTGCAATTTTTGACAATGTAGATGTCTCACACCAAACATTTGTTCCTTAGCGACAAAGAAAGCATTCAATCCCAACTATAGAATGGTATTGGATCCTTAGGTTAAAAGTAACAACATCAGGGCATAGCTAACAGCCTTCAAAATCCAACCTAGACTCTATGGGAGGGAGTGAATTTATAGGGTAAATAGGGCAATTTTCATTTTAAAATTCTAGGACTTATATCCACATATGAGGGAGGATGAGTTCTAGGGATAAGAGATAGGACCTATAAGATAGGAATTCAAGATCTCAATGAATATTAAATGGTTAAAACCAACATAGAAGCTTCTTGAAAGAGAAGATTCGTAATGTTTTTTTCCCAAAATTGTAGAACCATTACAACTACAGCAAAGGCAACATGCATTGGTCAGTGTAATTGCTAAGTTATGCAACAGGCAATAGTGCATGCTTCATAGAAGACATGGTGATATTGATCTAAAAATTAGGTTTTTAAGTTGTTAAACCCAAAGCTCGTGGATATTTTGGAGAATTAATTCTTAATGCTTTACAAATGGATGATTGAACGTGTTAAGGATGTTGATTGATCAGGATACTTGGCCATTTGAGCAGATGTGACAAAATGACCTATAACAGATTAAGTTCTTCATGCATGGCTTTAATACAACATTCATATTGATTAGCTTGATGTAAATTTCTAGGTACAAATGTAGATAACAAATCTAGATGACTAGATGAAGCAATTGACTTCCTTCTAGCTTGCAAATCGATCTCTTTATTACTATGTATTTGACTTTCAGGATTATTTTTCTGTGCATACCTAGATGAAGTTCCTTTTGGATCTTTTTCTTCTTTGTCTTCTATCTCTGATGCTTCATATTCTTCTTCCCCTACAATCTCTTATCTGAAGGTTCATCATCATATTGTATTTTTATTTTGGGGCATAGAGTTCCTTCATCTATTGTAACATCTATACTTTCAAAAATTTTGTGAAGTCTCTTATTGTAACAATCATACCCCTTGCTTTTCAAAAATTATCCAAGAAGAATGATTTCATCTACCCTTGGTTCAAATTTTCTAAGTTTATAATCATTTCTCTTAATATAACATTTGCTTCCAAGGATCTTAAAATACTTTACTGATGTCAGTCTTCCATACCATAATTCATTTGGGGTTGTGTCTCTATTAACCCTTACATGATCTTTGTTGAGAATTTTGACCACTATTTGTACTACTTCTCCCCAAAAGGTATAAGTCAATCCTGACTCATAAAGCATCACATGAGCCATTTGTGGAGCAATTCTATTCATTCTTTCAAAAAATCCATTTTGCTGAGGAGTTTTGGTTATAGAAAATTGTATTTTGATTGCGTTGTGATCACATAAATCAAATAATTCATAAACATTGAGAAGATTTATTATTCATTGGTCCACATAAGTCTATATGGATCATATCAAAGAGTATTTATGAAGAATATTCTTTCACTTTGAATTGAACCCTTGATTACTTATCAAATTTAAATGATTTATAAACAATATCTTCAGGTGGTATAATATTTGGCATGCCACGAAAAATTCCCTTTTTTCAACCAGTTGACTGAAAATGAGATGTTCTAGCCTCTTATTCCATAACCAACTTTATTCAATCTTGGTCAAATAAAATTTATCACTATCACCTTCTAGGACATATACATTATTTCAAGTTCTGGTTACATTGACTATGGTATTCCCTGTGTCCAATTCTTTAACCATACATCCTTTTGACTTAAAGATGAATTCATGTCCTTGGTCACACATTTGGATAACACTGAACAAATCCTTATTTAGTACATATACTAAATAAGTATTTCGGGCCTTGGTTTGATCTCTTAAGACAACAAATCCTTTACCATTTGTAGTAGTAGGATAATTATTACCAAAAGAAACATTTCCTTTCTTAGCTTCATTAAGGGAAACACATTTGTTCTATCACCTTTCATGTTTCTCAAGAAACCACTATCAGTGTGCCGCATGTTCTCTTAATCGATAGTATATAAAGCTAAACCACACTATTTTGAAGAGGAATACTTCCTTTTCCAAACTTTAGGAGGATATGTCTGTCGTTCATGATGATAAGAATGTACCAACTTGCTTCTGCACTCCCTTGCCTCATGTCCAAAATTATTGCATATAAAGCATTCAATTTCATCCACAAGAGGAGAGAAGGCATCATTAGAGGACTTCCTAGCCTCTGTTATTTAGATTAGAATCAACTCTTGCTTCTTTGGTATTGATGGTTTTGTATCCTACAAAATGAATAGATTTATGACCAAAATTATGACAATCAAAGTAGTGACATTAGAAAAAATATGTTACCTCGGAGTAAAAAATTACCTTAAATGGCTTGGCTATTGGTTGTATACATATTTAATTTCTAATATTGTTTGCTTACGTGCTTGTTTTAAGTTTGTGCAACTTGATTCATCTTGCTTTTGTTGAGTCTTATTGTCTTTACCATTGGTTCCCTTGATGACATTGACATAATAATTTGGACATGTGCATGTTGAAACCATGGGACTTGAGTCTTTGTTATTTTGATTTTGAGTTGCACTACATCAAGACCTATATTTATTAAAGTAGAATGTTGATACTTACTAATTTTATCTAATGTTTTAGATCCCTTTACAAACCTTCCGTTCAAGTTTAGTAGAGACTTTGTTTTCTCAAGTTATTTTCTTAGGGCTACAATTTATGATTCTTACTTCTTGTAGTGCCACTCTTTCTCTTGAAGTTGTCTAATTTGTACCTCCTCCACTCTTTTATATTCTTCTAGGTGAATCTTTAACTCGGTAATTTCTTCAATATATTATTCTCTTTCTCTTTATGCACTTTTATTTCCTTTTCTTGGTCTTTGTTTATATTTCTAAGCTTGTCAATTTATTTCAATGCATCCATAAAATGTTTTGTTTCATATTGATCTGATTCACTTGCCAACTTACGTTCAACATCTATGATGAGTTTGTAATCAAAGTTAGATTCAGAGTAATTATATACCCCATCATCAGATGAGCATTCACTATCTTCATGAGAATAAAATCTCTTCTTCTTAGTGAAATTCCTTTTGAAATCATTCATCAAGATATTCTTTACCTTTTGAACATTATATTTGTATGGACATTTAGCGTCATAATGGTGAATCCTTACAAAACACTTAAATGGGAGCTTACCTTTGAATCCCTTGGTTCTCTTCTATAGATTTATGCCAATTTTTTCTACCTCTTCATTTGAGATATGGTTGGTGCATTATAATACTTCCTTTTGTTTTCATTTTCTCATATCCTTCCAAGAAACTTATTTGACTTCAAATGCGTCCCCTTTTCTCCTCATTTTGTAGGCTGTCATAATCCTGAGTAGCCTTTTTTAGGATAGCTAGATCAAGTATTGCATTTATTTCATCACTAAAAATTTGGCATTGAACATTGGAGTTAGTTATCTTAATATCTTCTAAAAAATTGTAGAATATTCAAACTTATCACTAAGGCCTTTCATAGTATTTACTACTTCATCTACTCTAAGCAAAAAATTAGAAACACCTTCATCTTCATGCATCTTTAGAGTTTCATATTACATTTGATATGATTGTAGCTTTTCACTTTTTACCTTTTCACCCCATTCATAGTTGTTTACCTATTTTCCCCACATTTATTTGGTGGTTTTATATTGCATTACCTTTGTAAATTTCAATTCTACAAGGCCTCCCAAAATAAAATTAATTGCTTTGAATTTTTTTTTGTATTTATTCTTTCCCACCTCATATATTGGGATGCATCTAGGGTATTGATACCAATTTTGTACTGCTTCCCATACATTAGTTCGAAGAGATCTCAGATAAGATATTGTTCTTATTTTCCAAAATGTAAAATTCATTCCATTGAATAGATGTGGCTTGGTTGAGAAGACTTCATCCTAGATTCCCATTTTGCAAGATTTTCCATCTAGTGAATAAGCCATGATTTGAAGGGCCTACTCTGATTCCAATTGTTAGAAATATTTAGAGGGAGGGTGGATTAGTATTTTTTTTAAACTAAAATTTTCCCAATTTTTTCTTTTATTTACAAATCATCATCTATACCAATGATTAATCAGTAGCATATAAGTAAACATGCACATATAATAGTGACCATTATCAATCATAAGCCAAATCAAAAAGTAATCATTAACAAAGACATGAGATCAACATCATGCACACACAATTTCCATATATTAGGTGGAAAACCCAACTGATAAAACCACCACTACTAATGTCTTCCTCTTCTTCCTTATTAATATTAGAAGTTATCGTACATCATACAATGGATCAATATTAGCATGCATGCCCCTACCTGTAGGAGGTGACCACCTCAAATAATTTCTCTAGCTTCTATTGGGAGGAAGCCACCGCTCCCTCATTAAGTTCTCTGGTGCCCACAAAAAGTAAGCCACCAATCCATTAAGCAAGTTCTCTGGTCAGCACCAGAAGGAAGCTACTATTCCCACAACAATTTCTTTGACCACCACCGTAGTGAAACTACCACTCCCTTAGCAAGTTCTCTAACTACCACTGGAAGGAATCCATCACTTCCTTACTAGAATATCCAATCCTTGGACACTTATGGACCTAATTTCAATATATTTCACATTGGGTGCACCTATCATAGAATGAAACACCACAGGAAAAGTTTCATCCAATTTTCAAATTTGAGCCACACAAATTTTATTCTCAAAAACTAAACTTCTCAAACATCAAATATGATTTATTGTAGTACAAAACAACACTTTGAAATAACATCATTTTACTAATAATATCGAGTAGATTATACACTTTGGTTACCTAGAAAAACTCAACAACAATAACCTATGCTCATCAATAGAAAACTCTCTACAATATAATCAGTGTATCAAAAGACACTCAAACCCATTCAACAACAAACTTATCCATCACTGATATATTCTGGAAGCCAGATAAAAGATATATTTTACAAAACCAACATCATCCCTAAATCATACATACAACTCTACATTACAAGTATTTGACAAATACATGACATCAATTCGACAAACCTTTCCATTAATCTTTTTTCTTACAAATGCATGCATCATATCATATACAAGAGGAAGAGAACAATATATGCCCAATGAATCATTTCTTGCAACCACAATTTTGTTTCCTCGTCAACTAAAGCTCAACCCATAGTCTTTCATTTTATAACATTCTCTTCCATCGATCTCTACTACTGCACTTTAGTAAACTATGCCACAACAATCTATATGAGTTTTTGTCAATGCACACTATTACTAGCACTAACAATTTCTAAGATTAGGAAGGGACATATCACAATGTATAAAGAATTGTAATTTTATATGCTCTTATAATGCACACATCATTGCCTGTAAGCCTTACTCTATTATATTCATTCTTAAAATTAATAAAACTAGATTGATACTCACCAAGGTCATTAGGCACATAGATCATTCCTACAATTTTGACAATCAACTCTCCTTACTTGCAAACGTTTAGCTTCCTTCGATTTTTTAGTGGAATTATATGTATAGGAAAACAAACGCTTAATCCCTTGTGTATATGACAATGAATGCACAATCTCATTAGATTGAATACACTCTATTCCTCATCACTAAATCCCTTTCTCATAAGCCTCTCTCTGACAATTTTTTTATGTATATCGCACCATCACTTCAATTGCAAATATAAGATATGCACTCTGTCTTCCTTTGGAGTTGATTGAAGTGGTTTTAATAATTCTAAGAAACCTACTAATTGACCACTCAACATACTATGCACTCACACAATCAAAGGACCATATTTTACTAATCAAAGCTTTAGACTTCATGATCTGAGCTATCCTTCAATTCATGTCAAATGTTTTTGCATTGTTTTCACAACACTATTTCTACATATCAGATCTATGTCATTCAACTTGTTGGCATTATGGCATAGGTTTGGAGCTATGGCACAGGTGCTGTCCTTGATGGCAACCTTCTTTGGTATCAGATCTCAGTTCAGGCACTCAGAAAGTAGAAAAAGACACATACGCAAGTTCATCTAGACGAAGGAGCGTATACACACGGGTTATACATTACAAAAGCGCGTATATGTTGGGGATCATTCTTTTGGTCCATGGCAGTTAGATCTTGGAACTTGAACCTATGTTTTGGACCATGGCGTCTCGTCAGATGTGTTGATCCCTAGTTTTGGGTTCATGGTATTGAAAGGTTATGGTTTTGGACCATGGTATTGGTGAAGGCCTAAGGCTATAAAAGAGGAAGGAGAGCTTGTGACAAATCACCATCTGAATTATTATTGAAGATCTGAAAAAGTGCTAGAGCTAGTATATTGGGTGGTGATGCAGATCTGGATCTGAAGGAAGGAGGAACCTTAGCGCAAAAGGAAGGATAAGTTCTATTCATGGGTCATAATCTTTAAGCCTGAATGATAGTATCTTTATATGATTTTGATCTACTAGATGTGGCGCTTGTTTGATCTATAAGTCTGAAAGTCTGGGTTAATTAGTGATTGAATATCTGGAAGAGTGTGTTGTCCTTTATAGATCTGTACGCAGTTTGAGTGAATCAAAGGCACGTATACACGCAGTTTAGGTGAAGTGAAGGCGCGTATATGCAAGTTGTTCCATACACAGATGCGTATGCACGCAAGTTACAGATTGTTGAAATAGCGTATATGCTTTAAGTTGTGATCTAGATGTTTCTGCTTATTACTGCTGTGTTCTGGGTTCTATTGTGTGGTTTCTGGTACTGTGTTTTGGGTATAGCTGGCAGAGAAGTATCTACTTGATTTCAGATCTAGTTGGTGAAAAGGAGTTTGGTTGATGAAGAATTTCTTGATGATTGTTTGATGTTCATGGATCCAGTCTGAAAATTGATGAAACGTGGTCCCAGGAAGAAAGAGAAGGTTGTAGCCTTCTGTAGGCCAGCACCTACGTACTAGTATCTTGGCTAGTGCAAGAGCTAAGGGGGTTGTAGTTCCCTTCTAGGAGTAGCTGGAAAACGAGAGAGAGTTGTAGCCCTCTGCAGGTTGTAGCCTGCATACTGGTAAAGGACTACACAAGTACATTGTAATCAAAAGTTTCTAATTTAAAGAAAGATAGAGATGAATTGCAGCAGGTGGTTTTCACCCACATTGGGTTTCCACCTTATATCTGGTGCTCTTGTGTGTGATTGTCTTTCTGCTCTGTTTTACTATCTCTGGTTACTAGTTATTTGATGCTGCATCTCAGATTAACAAACATCATCTGAAAGTTTAAGTAAATTAAAAGTTTGCTTTGTATGCCTGGTTTTACTTCTGAATAGTTGCATATATACACAGGTTGAATTAACTGAAGTAGTGTATACAATTTTGTTTTTGAAAAGGATTATTTGACTTGATAATACTGATTCACCCCCCCCCCTCTTATTATTATTTCCAACAATTGGTATCAGAGCAGGTCCTTCTGAAGAAGCTTGATCTCTTGAAGGAAGATCCTTCATCATGAGCAACTACGAGAGGGAAGCATCAATTAGGCCACTGGTTTTTGATGAGACAAACTTCATATATTGGAAGGTGAGAGTCACTGCCTATCTTCAATCTCTGGGTACTGAAGTATGGGATATCATTGATACAGGGTATACTTTTCCAGCATCAACGCCCACAGATCCAGCTGAGAAGAAGAAATATGAAACAAATGCAAAGGCGGTCAATACTCTATTGGGTTGTCTATCACAATCTAAATTTGTCAAAGTCATCCAGTATAAATCTGCTAAGGAAATATGGGACAAGATTGTCTTGAGCTATGAAGGAGATGAACAGGTAAAAAGGGAAAAACTCCAAACTCTCAGAATTCAGTATGAAAATCTCAGAATGTATAATGATAGTGTGGCTAATTATTTTTTTCGTGTAGATGAGATTGTTAATTGTATGAAAAACTTGGGTGAAGAAATAAAAGAGGCTGTTGTGGTTGAAAAAGTTCTAAGATCTTTGTCCTCTAGATTTGAATCTAAAGCTTCTGCTATAGAAGAAAAGGAGAATCTACAAAACCTTAAAATGTCACAGCTGCATGGAATTCTAGCTGCTTATGAAATGAGGAAAGGAGGTCCATCAGACAAGAGAGTAGCTACCTTCAAGGCTTCAGGCAAAGGAGAGTACTATGAGTCAGGACACGTGTCAGAAGAAGAAGAAGAATCAAAATTTGTCAGAAATATTCAACGGGGTACTAGAAGATTCAGAGGTAAGTTACCTTTCAAATGTTTTGCTTGTGGAAGAGTAGGTCACTATGCTGCCAAATGTCCTCATAAGGATAAGATTGACAAGGGGAAGGAACCTGTTAGATGGAACAAGAAACAAAATGCAAATAAGAGAAGCTTACACTCATGAAGATAGTGATGGACTATCAAATAGCGATGAAGATGAACGAGGTAATCACTATAAACTTTTAATGGCCTTTGAAGATGATGATTACTTGGATGCTATAGATGTGGATGGCTTTTATGAAGATATTTCTAGACTCAAAACATGTTTAGAAGAAAAGAATGTGATCATTGATACTCTGCAATTTCAACTTGATGAAAAGGAAAAATTTCTTGAGAAGTTAGAATGTGA
>APFE031323136.1:16859-41295 GCA_000404065.3 Pinus taeda | reverse complement strand
GCAAAAGCTTGAAGGGGTGAGGGACAAGCTCTCTCTCTCTTTAGTGACAAAGTCTCCTTACTTAGGGAAAGCCTTATGTATACAAAGAAGGCTTCTTGCAACTCCAACCTTTTGATGTCTTCCTTTCAGCACAAGTATTGCCACAAGAGTCAAAGCTATTAGAACCCAAACTAGCTTGCTCAAGCCATGGGAAAAAGCTTTTATAGAGGAAAAGGAAGAGATAAGGTCAATCCCCCACAATCATGGATTTGGCTTCATCACTTGGAAACTTCCATGGAATGGTGGCAAACAACTTTCCATCCAAGGAGATTCAAAGACAAACCATCCTCACTCAACTTGGAATCAGTTTAGTGAATGAGGTGGACAAAACCTTTGGAGGTTTGAGTGGTTAAAAAATTTTCCCAAAATGATTGGTGCGATTGTGACTTTGGGATAGAGCGCCAATGGCGCGCCCTTCCTTTAGGATTTCCCCCATTGGCACGGGCATAACACAGGGCACCAACGCTAATGCAAAAAGGGCTATTTTTAGGGAAAATGAGCAGGAGATGTCTTAAGGGCATATGAAGCTCATGTTTAGAGGTAAATAAGGCAAGTGGTTTCAAGTCTTTTCACTTCTCACAAGTCCCAGAATGGGTCCTCCAAGATGCGGGAGAGGGGTAAGAGGTACGGTGACAAACGGTGACAAATTACTGTGTAACAGTTTCTTTTCCAGAGTAGTGTAAGAACCTACTAGAAGAGAATTGGGTTTTAAAAATGGAAGGTAAGAACCTGCGTACGGAGCATGTAATAGCCCTACTCCCTTGCCCGCTTTCCTACAGATTTGCTGCTATTTTTTGGGTAGAAATTAGCATTTGATTTGTGTGCATGACTAAGCAGAAAAAGCCTGAAAAAAATTCTAAACCACTACCCAAGTCTAATAAAGCTAAGGGGCCGGTGACCCTTGGCCAATCAACCTTTATAAATGAAATCATTAAGAAAGTAGAATCTCAACCTTTAGTCGGACCTAGAAAATTTAATTCTAGACAACCTATTAGTTCCCTTCAAGCCACAAGATCACCATCTGTAGCCTTTGCAGAGGTACATAGTCAAACCGAAGAGAAAGATTTTCAAGAAATTGAGAATTCTAGCCCAAAATCATTGCAAGAGGGGAACCTTAGCAACCTCTGTGAAGGGAGAGGAGAAACTAGGCAAACTAAAGAACCAAGATCTCCTCTTGGGATAATTTCGCCATTAAGCAGCCAAGATAAGGGAAGTGCTGCAAAAATCATCCATAATGAAGTTGAAGAACCTCAAGGACCAAAATCCCCCCAGACATTAGGAACTCTCATCATCCCAGATAAAGGAAGTTTTGATAAGGCCATTCTTGTTGAAGCCATTCCCCCTCATCAACCTAGGAATACCCTCCTAGACATCCCAGAAGATTATTGGCACATATTTGACCAAATGGCCCAAAACCAGCCAAACACCCAAACTTCTACACTACAATATCCCATTGTGGACACTGCAGCTAATGCTCCTATGAAAGCAATTCCTTTCCAGCATATCCCTACATTTCATGGCCTTACATCAAAAGATTCAGATGCATTCTTGTTGGAATTTGATGTGATGTGCAGAGGATATGACTATACCACCAATCCCCAGAAACTGAAATTATTCCCCTCTACATTAAAAGGGGCCACTTTAAGATGGTTTATGGGGTTGGGTGGTGGTGTTATAAATAATCGGGATCAAATGAAATAGGCTTTTCTAAAAAAATATCAGGACTATTGCAGGTCTAGAGAGTTAAAAGATGAAATATTCCAGATGGTAGCTAGACCAAATGAAACATTAGAAGAGTATGTTTAACATTTCAGTATAATCTTCAAATATCTCCTTATGCATCATTACCCTTACCTGATAATGTATTAAAAACAACATTAATTAGAGGAATGAAGGAACAATGCATTGAAACACTAAATATTATGGGAAAATGAGATATTTATCAGGAAAATTTTGCTGACAATATTAATTTATGTATCAGGAGTTTAAGAGGTAGCACAAGACTAAAGCCAACAGAACATGATAGGTTTGCAAGAGACGACAAGATCTCTTCAGAAGGAGTAACTCGCATAGAAATGGAAATTTATTAGAAAATTTCAAAACCGACATATTGGAGACTCTGACAACACAATTTGATATTATGTAGGCCAAGAAGAAACAAGCAGAGGTAGAACAAAATTTGGCAATATTCTGTCTTAGATGTAGAAATAAACACAACCACAAAGAGTGTCTGTTAGATGCAGTTCAAGTTTGTGCCAATTGTACAAAAAACCATTCTACAGAGAGTTGTCCCTCACTTCCTGGATTGAAAGCAGTATACAAGGAAGCGGAAGAAGAGCCAGAACTGGTGTACCTACTTAATCAGCGCTGCTAATGGCAGCCGCGACAATCAGGTATGTTCCCTGATCCAAGTTCTTCTTTTCGGCCTCCACAATATCATGCTCAGCAATATAATACTATGTGGAAAAATCAACGTCCATTCTCAAATTGGTCACATCAACCATTTCCTTCATCATCACCATGGCTTAATCAAGCAAGTCAACCCAATTGGCTAAATTTTCCCTATGCCCCACCATATTGGCAAAACAATGTATATCCAGTGCAATGGTCCCCTCCTAATTCATAGAGTCAACCCTGGTAGACAAACTGGCAAAGACTGATGAATCAGCAAGTAGGAACGATTCTGCTCCCTCAACCTACACTGCTAGCATTACAAAAAACCCCACAATTTAACTAAAGACCGCAACTCCCAGCCCAACCCAACCCTAATCTGAATAACGGACCGGTCCAATCCATTCAAATAATTGAAACACCAGAGATATAAACCAATCTAAGGGAGTGTAATGACCTTCAATTAAGATCTGGGTGCATTATAGAAACAGAGGGAGATAAAACCACTCAAGTTGAAAATCAGTTACCTATAGAACTGTTATCACTCAGGCTGTCCTTAAGCTCCTGAAGGGATACAACCGAGGTAACCACAAACCAATATTTGGATTGCAGGTTCTAGCCCACCTGCAATCAGAGAGGGCTCTCTCTTGGTGATTTAGCTTTGTTGATGATGATTTTAGGCTAGTTATTGGGTTCAATGGGTTTTTTTTATGTGTGGATGGTGTTTGAATGGAAGGAAGATGCTTTCAAGTAGAGAGGCATGCATAGAGTGATGAGTTTCAAACCATTCGGCATGGAGTCAAGGAGTAGGACTGCAGGTATGCTTTCTTGATCACAAGAGGAGCGAGGAGCAAGGTAGCTGCACATGAAACAACCTTCAAGCTAAAGAGATAGGGTGAAATGTAAGGAATGAGAGGCAATTAAGAGTCTCTCAATCAGCTTAACAGAGGGAAGGAAAATGAGCTCTATCTAGGGGCAGTTAAGAATCCCTAGATAACTGTCATACATGGTGAATTAGGGCAAATATGAGCCAGGTGGAATTCATATTTATGCCTACAACAAATGAAAAACATAAAGAAACAACAGAAATTGAGCATAGAGTGCAATTAAACAAATTCTATGCTAATATTTCTTTCTGTTGTTTAGACAATGATTTATGAATGGAAAACAGAGGTAAGAAGCACTTATTGGGTCATGTACCAGCACAAGAATTCCACAGTCACTCTTCAACCATTACACATAGTAAACAATTCATTCTCCAAGCTCGTAAGCAGTATTTGATTATAGAAATTATCATATATACATTGCGCGTCTCTGCTTAAGCAAAACATCCAACCAACAAAAGCCAACCCTCTTCACATTGTTCATGGATGTCTTTATAGGTAAAATATCCAGAAGTATTTATTACAACCGACCTAAACAGGTCTACGGGAAAAAAAATTTTAAACCTAAACATGTGCTGAAATTAAATGCAAATAAAATATCTATTGAGCTGCGCCAGAAGCAACTGGATCAAAAAGAGTTAATGTAGTGTCCTCTGTGACTTGGTGCAGTGCTTTTGCAATAACTGAGCTTTGAGCTTTGGTCCACTGATCTTATGTGAGTTTTAATGTGCAGTCACTGTGATGATGAGCTTTGAATGGTTCCTTAACTGCTTCTTGACTTTTAAGGATTTCTTTTAATGTTTATTCGACTCGAGCCCTGAGAAAATCTTCACTGATACACTTCGCCGCAGCACTGATATACTTTGCATGAATTTTGGCTTCACATCTGCTCTAATACTCTTTGATGCCTGAATCGGGCCTCTCTCTTTATGTTGATATGCTGAAAACCATTAAATCGGGCTGTTTCTGCCATTTTCGGTGCCAAAGCGGCTTAGGAATCAAAAGATTCCTCAATTTGGCCCATTTCTCGTAGCGATGTGCGATTAGCGCTAATCGTGCATCGAAAACTGCCTCAGAATTTGAATATGGGCCTCCTAAGATGCATTTTCGCGCTTGCGCGCCTTTCTTTGGAAGGTGACATTAGCATGACGTTAGCGATGGGTCCTAGTACGACAGATGATGTCAGCGGGGTGACGTGGCAGGGTGTTGGATGGTGTGGTGCCTGATATGTTTTTGCAATGTGATAGCGATAACTGAAGTTCTGCGATCTGCGATGAATTTGCAGTGAAACATGTCTTAATGATAAATCATGTTTTAAACGAAATATATGGATGAATGGAGGCATGCAGCAAGGAAGCATTTGCGATGCGATATGCTCTATTGATGCAATGAAAATGTTGCATCGGAGCAAGAGGAAGCGGCATGCATTTCAGGAACATGACTCTTGCGACCACCAATTGCCGACTTGCGATATCGCATCGGCGAAAAGGGGAAGGGGCATATATATGTGGCATATAGTATTGCGATATGCCGATTTGCGAAATGGTATCAGCGAAGCATCCATCAGGGAGAAAAAAAGCGAGAAACGTTAGCTTTGAGACCTCCGACTATGATATCGCGTCGGAGGGGGCCCAAAGGGATCGAAAGAATGTTAAGGCAGTCGGCAAGGGTTATTGCGATCGGAATAAGGGTATATATGCTTTTGAAGAGTATTTGAGGCCTCGGAAGGGGTCCGATAACCTAAAAAAAAAATTTCATGCTTTGGAAGGAGAGCATTGCATTGGAAGATGGTTTTAAAGGGGAAAAATGGGGGTTCTTGCTATGTTTCAGGCAAACTTAGCAATTCCCAAGTGTACTTATGGTTATTTTTAAACCAGGGAGGAAGGGATAAATATATAGGGGAGTTTATTAACATAGTTTTAATAGGGGATGGGGAGATAGATAGGGAGCTATACAGTAAAGTTAGTAGTCAAGATGACCATGATGAGAAAGCGCTAAGTGTGTGAATCTTAGGCTATTAGGGAAACAATGATTCATAAAGGGAGTATGAATATTCCTTGGTCAAAGCAGATCTTTACCAAGGTGAATGATATGTAAAATGATGAAACTAAGAGGCATCAAGCAGATCTTGATCTCTTCAGGGAAATTAGTGAGTGTTTTGGGGAATAAGGAAGAAGGGGGAAGTTAGTCATGCCTCGCTTGAATCTTTCAAATGGAAACTGCCTGATAATTGTGACTTGAAGAGATATGGCACTTGAAAACATGAAATTGATCACAAACCAACATTCTGCAACCTCAAAACTACCTACCCGACCTACTTACCTAGCATTTTTTCTTCTTTTTGGTTTGGGTACACTTAGACTTGCAGACCCAGCTTTTCAACTTTTTCTTTTTTTTGTCCTCCTATCTACATCTACACTTATTTCATCCAGGGGCTCAGATTAAGCTGTTGAGCACCCTTACTTCTCTACCTGTCTAAGAATCTGCCAAGATTAAGCTGTTTGGATAGATATTCATTCCCTATATTCTAAAACAATAAATTGAAACCTAGGGAGACCAAGATTAAACTATTTGGATCTCCCTTTAGCTGAAAATTCTTCAAAAATGGAATAGTGCATCAAAATTGGAACACAACAGTGGCACTTGAACTGGCACATTCTCATGGCATCCTTCTTTGGCTTTTTGTAGTAAATATGGAAAATTGTAGCATGCAAAGTATGACATATTTGGCATGTAAAAATGTCAATCATGAAAGATGAGTAACCTGCTGTAGCAAGAGGCTAAGAGTGGCTCCACTTGGGGATGGCTTTTCCTTGTGAAAAGTCAAGAACAGCAGGTCACACTGCCTTGATCTTCTATTGTTGCTGTAACTTGAAACTTTTTAGTGTTGACTGTTAGATAATGGAAACTTTTGGAATGAGAGAAGCACTTTCCCTCAACTGATTTGCTTGTGACATGTGTAGCACTGCCTGCTTTCTTCTGCATGCTCTACCGCCTGGACTTCTATATACAAAATAAAATAAAATGCTGATATATACAAACATTTATGTACAGACATGATCTTGCTGGGAGATTTTCAACAAAAGGGATCATGATAATGTTTTAACATTCGTCCATCTATAGGGCCCTCTTCAGCAGTGCTTCCATCTACCGATTTGAGGAAATATGTATTGTTGCCTTGCAATGCACTGATAATGAATGAACCTTTCCAAAGAAAATCGAATTTTGCATGTTTGCCCTTGTCTTCTCTTCGTGAATCCCATCTTAGAACTTTGCTGCCAACACAGAAATCCTTAGCCTTGGCTCTCATATGAAACATCTTTTTGAGCTTTTCCTGCAAAGTCTGAGCTCTGTCATACACCTGCTCTCTGGTTTGCTGAAGATGAATGGTCTGATTAACTCTTCTCTAAATGTTATTTGGTTCAGCCTGAATTTCCTGTAACAGTTTGATAGTAGGAATCCCCAAAGATGAAGGAAATTTGGCTTCCATGCCATATACTAGCTCATAAGGCTCATCCCAATGGATTTCTTGGTTGAAAGTCTGTCTGCCCACAGGGCATTTATGAGCTTCCTATGCCAATTCCTTTTGTTCTCCTCTAGTACTTTCTTTATGATGTTGATGAGGATTTTGTTGGATGATTCGGCCAAACCATTACCTTGAGGATAACAAGCTGAAGAGTGGCCCAAGGCAATGTGAAATTTATGGCAGAAATTGATCATCTTTCTGGATTTGAAGGCAGAAGCATTGTCAGTGATGATTTTCTTAGGGCAGCCAAATCTAGAAAGGATATTGTCCCCAAGGAATTGGATAATAGTGGAGTCATTTTCTTGCCTACATGGGATGGCTTCAATCCACTTGGTGAAATAGTCAGTGGCTGTTAGAATCCACTTGTGTTGGCCTGAAGAAGAGGGATGGATTTCACCTATGAAGTCAAGACCCCATTGTTGAAAATGCTTTTCGGTTGAGATAGGCTTAACGGGTAAAGGGAGCAATTTTCTTTTTCCTTCAAAGATTTGGCATTTGTGACATGAGAGAACAAATTTTCTGATATCTGCAAATAGAGAGGGCCAATAATAACCAACCCTTAAAATATTGTCAGTAGTGGACTTCCAATATAGATGCCCTCCAGAGTCCCCTACGTGGAACTCTTTCATGATGTTGTTGGTTTCATTTATGGTTAAACAGTTTAGCAATATTCCTTCATGATTTTTCCAAAATAGGGCACCATCTAAGACACAAAACTTTAGAGCTTTCATCTTCAAAAATCTTTTCTTGGTTCTGGACAATCCTGGGGGAGCACACAGGTTTAACAATACAGAGCAAATATTGGCATACCATGGGGATTGTAAAAAGGTTTCACTGATCTGTGGAGTTGCCAACTCCTATTCATTGTCCAGCTGGTTAATATCTAAGGCCTGAAAGTTTGTTTCGGACATTAGCTTGGCTAAACCTTGTCCCTTTATCAGCTTTGTGGGTTTTATCTCGATGTCATATTCAAGGATACTGGAAATCCATTTGCCTCTTTTTCCTTCTAGTCCCTCTTGAGTTAATATGTCTTTTGCAACAGAGTTTGGGACATAGGCGATCACATGTGAATACAGAATATAAACTCTGAAATCTTTAATGGCTTTGACAAGGGCATAGGCCTGCTTTTCCATGATTTGGTATTTCAAGGGTGCATCTCTTAAGGCTCGGCTGAAAAATGCGATTGGTTTTTCATTTCCCTCGTCATTCTTTTGCAGAAGGACAACAGCTATGGTGTGTTCTGAAGCAAAGGAAAAGATGATAAAATCCTTATGAAACTGTGGACTTGTGAGTACGGGCGTTTGAGTCAAGGCAACTTTGATACTTTCAAAATCCTGCTTGGTTTCCAGAGACCATCTTACCTTAGCATCTTTTTTTAACATATTACTTAACAGTCTGATCAGTTCTGCTAAGTTTGGGATAAATCTCCTTAGGAAATTGATCTTTCCAAGGAATGCTTGCAACTCGTTTATGTTTCTTGGGTATGGAATTTGAAGGATTGCTTGAATTCTTTCTGGATCAATTCTGATACCGTCTTTTGAGATGATGTGGCCTAACAACTTACCTTCCTCAAGGCCAAACAAGGACTTCTTGGGGTTCAAGGAGATGCCATATTTCCTGCATGTCATGAAGATCTCCCTTAAGTGCTTGAGGTGTTCTTGATCGGATTTGGAGAAAGGGGTTAAGTCATCAAGATAGACAACAAGGAATTCATGGATTTCTTTGGTAAATGCAATATCCATTTCCCTTTGAAAGGTGGCACCAACGTTCTTTAACCCAAAAGGCATTTTAACATACTTAAATGTTCCCCAGGGTGTGGTAAAGGCTGTTTTGTCTTGGTCATCCGGGTGAACAAGTATTTTATTGAAACCTAAGAATCCATCTAGTAAAGAAATTCTAGAGGAACCCACTACACTTTGTAGGATGTGGTCCATTTTAGGCAAAGGGTAGCGGTATTTTAGAGAGACCTAGTTTAAGTTTCTTAGGTCTACGCACAGTCTGATCTCTCCTGATTTTTTCCTTGTGGGAACCAGATTAGATACCCATTCAGAAAATCTGATGGGTGCTATGATACTTGCTTCAAACATTCTTTTCACTTCCTTCTCAATGAGGGGAAGAAGCATAGGGTTTATTCTTCTAGGTTTTTGTTTGAATGGTTTTTGATTTGGTTTTAAGGGAATGGTGTGCTGAATCACTGAGGTGTCATAGGACTTCAAGTCCTCATAAATCCAAGTGAATACATCTTGGAACTCTTTGAACAAATCCACATACTTTGGTTTTTGATCAAGGGGCAGATTTTTGGACAATTTAATCAATTTGGGCTTCTCTGCTATTCCTATGTTGTGTTCTTCTATATAAGCATCTAAAGGCTCCATTTTTGGCTTTTTGGGCACATCATTGTCATCAAACATGTCTTCTAATGGAGTAAGGCCAGCAGGCAAAAAACTATTCTTTAAATCAATGAACTCAGCCTCTGCTTTGGCTGTTTCCTCCAAATGCATTTGTTTCAGTTGTTCTATGTTTGCATTGTCAAAAACAGTTGGGTTCAGGATTTGTTTTTCTGTTGCAGCTATTACAGCCTGCTAATTTTCATTTGTTTGTTGTTGGGAATTGTTTATGGCCTCCATGTCAATGTTTAAATTTGAAAACTCGGCCTCAAGAGTGAGGAAATTGTTAATGTGGTCATCATTTTCAAATACTTGCCAATCTCTAATATTGTCAGGAACAACGGGCCTATGTTTTATCTCAGTAGTGAAGTGGTGATTTGACTTAAAGGGAAGCTTGCATGTGCTAGCAAAAGTGGCTAGATTGTGTGCATGTATTTTATGGTTTCTAGCAATCTTGGCAAGCTCGGATCCAGTGAAGGTATTAAGTATTTCTGTTGCAGCAGCCCTATAGGCCCTCATTCTATTGTCATTGGTGACAAAGTTACCTTTCATTTGTTTTATGATTAAATCAAAGTCACCTAGAATGGACACTTTTTTAGCTCCTAGGACTTTGAGAATTTCAAGCCTAAGAGGAGAGTTTCATACTCTGCCATGTTGTTGGTACATCTGAAATTTAGTCTGTAGGCATGGCCTTCAGCATGATTGTCATGTGTATTGTGAATCCATACACCTGCCCCTGCTCCTGACTTGTTGACAGAACCATCAAACTCTAAATACCATGTAATTTCTTGCTTGTGGTTTGTATTAAGAGTTTCGGCCATTTTAGGATTGGGCAGATTTAAAATCTTTGTTTGGGGAGGTCCTTCTCGTTTGCTGGTTGCTTTGATTGTTGTAACAATTTTAGGGGTATGGGCAATCAATTCCTTGTTGATGCATGTTTCTAGCTCTAAAGCTAGAAGCTTCTCATTAGTTGGAGGATTGGTGTCATCATTAAAAAGGATAAATGAATCCATATCAGAATGGATTGAATAAATTGGAAAATTTTGGGGCTTTTCCTCACTGCTCACCACATACTTCATCAGTGTTTCCCTGTACAACCTCTTTGGTTGCCCAAAGACAGAAATAGTGGCATAAGAGAGGTCGAGTTGGAGGGATCCTTGGAGTTTTGCTCCCCATGATCTTGATAGGAGCATGCATATTTTGTTGGGATGTTAGCAACTACAACGTCCATTAGGATTGTCTTGTTGGGAAATTGGACTAAAGATACACAAAGGTCTTTGATTAAGCCTAAACACTTGACCTGACTTGAGTCAAAGGAGTATAGATCCTTGTTGGGCCTTGTGACATCAAGGTTTAGATTTTCCATTACAGCTTTGGGCATAAGATTGTGTGAGGCACCTGAGTCAAACATAGCATTGTGCAAGATTTTGCCATGTATGTGCAGACTGACACAAAAGGGTGGAACAGATCCATGTGTTGTTTTTCCATTAACTTCTGGACCAAACAACAGCTCAGGGGTATCATCTAAAACATTTACATCATCCCTGACCTCTGGTGGTTGAAGTGACCTTCGAATTTGTTGCCTATAGACATCATGTTTGGCAAGTTCCGAGAGGGGGATGGATATCTTAAGGTTTCCAATCTATGCTTCTAAATTAAAGGGTTTTTCCAAAAGGATATTTGGGTTAGCAGTAGCAGATTGCTCCTTTTCCAGAGTACTCTCTATGTTTTCCTTTGGATTGTCTATGTCATGGTGAATGACAGTTTGTGGTATTTCTGTTTTGGGAAGGTTTTTTGGAGAGTTGTTCAAATTTTCTTTTGAGGAAGAGGGAGGTAGAGGCTGACCAATAGGAGGCCGTATGTCTGATATGTCCTCTACAGTCACTTGATGGGACAACAATATCAGCTGGTTTTGTTATGATAACCTTGTCCTTAATCTTGTTGAGTTGTTTGCTGTCCTTTGTTTTGCTAGGTGCAGGGACATCAATGGTTCTTGTTCTCAGCTTATATTGTTTGTGGACCTCATACACAACAGAATCATAGCCCTGTTTAAAATCAAAAGACTCTCCCGTCTTGGTCTGAAATTGTTTTACATCAGGGTAGTCTTGGTCTTCTTGAGTGAGAAAGATTTGCTGCTCATTTTTCGAATCTACCAAGTTCATGTGAGTCTCTTCTATGGGCTCACTAGAAGTGGATGCCTCTGCGCAGTTTTCTTGGAAAGGAGGCCTAATATCATGGTCGAGACTACCCCTTCTAGCATTTGTGGTTTGATTTTTCCTAAAGTTTGGGTTCCTCATGGTGTTGGGCTATTGTGCTTCCCATGATGATTTCCTCTCAACACTTTCTACTCTGTCTCCCAACCTATGCATGCCATTGATAATAGCATCTAACTTCTGGTCTAAGGCTGAGGGTTCTTCCTTAAAGGTAGTTCTTCTCTCAGTTCTAGCTGTGTTTCTTTTGGCAATTAGGTTCGCCTCCACACTAACCGCAACATTTTTCATTTCTGCAAGAATTTGAGGGGGTCTTTCTGTTAATTGATAAGCCATTTCAGCATCAAAACCATCAGGGAATTTGTATAAAGCCAGATCAGGTGGGGGTCTTAGGTTATGTGGTATTGCATTATAAACATTATTGAACCTTGCACAGTAGTCCAAAACAGTCTCCTGAGGGCCTCTTTTGATAGTGTCATACTCAGATAATATGTGCAAGGAGTCTTTCTTTTTCTCCCATCTGTTAGTGTCGGTCTTGAATGCCCTCCATCAGTGATCAAATATGCTCTTACAAAGTGATTTTGAAGTGTCAAGGTCAAATTTTGTCATTTCAAAGAGTTTTCAAGCAAAATTTGGTCAAGGTCTAGGGTTTGCTAACTCCTTCTAAAGTTGTCCAAATGGCGGGATATGTCATCATTCAGCTGAGTCTATCATCATTCATAGGGTTGCCATTATCATGTCAGTGTCTAATGAGTCATTTTATACCTTATTCATGCTTCAGTTGTGCCCAGGCAAGGTCATTTCCCTCTCCTAGGGTTTTGAAGCCATTTTCTCTCGGATGGTCAAATCATCGGCAAAACTTGTTTCCTGATGTTCATACACCTTCCCCTATCCTTCATGTATCTTATCAAACACTTCCCATCCCTTAGATCCGCCAAATTCCTTATTTTTGCACAAACCCTAGTTTCTAGCTACAACCTGGCAATTTTCTAGGTTGGGCCTGTGTTTTGCCCTTTTGGATCCTTTCCCCTCACTCAATCTCTGAGATTCCACTTTCCCCTGCTTCCTAACATCCCTCCCCACTCCCACAAATTTCCCCAAGAATTTAGAAGCCCCCTATCCCCTTCATCTCGCTTTATTTCGACAGAATTCCTTGTTTCACACATCGGGACAAGTCGCACTCAAATGATGCTTCAGAGCAATAAAAGATGAATTTTGGGAAACTGAGAGAGGTTTTTGTCCACAACATGCCAAAGAAGAAATACCTCCTTACATTTTTACACAGGTGTCATGGTTTGAGAGGAATGTCAAGAATACCGTTGCCTCAGGAGAATCAAAGACACCTCTGAAGTGACCTTGGGAAAATCAAGTTTTCTCCTAGCTTGGTTGGCCAAATGATTTTATTTATGGGTAAAATGAGAACTAGACAAAGAGATATTTCCAATGAGCTATCATGAGCTCAATTTGGGGTTGAGGAAGGCATTCAAAAGTTGAATGCAACAACACTCTTCTTTCAGGCAGCCTCATTTGGTACTTTTTGACCAGTATTGGGAGATTTGATTTTTGACAGGTCAACTCAACTCCAAATTGAACAATTCTACTTGGGTTGGAAAGTAGACTCAAATACCTTTCCAACGAGCTATCTTGCACCCGATTCCGACACCGGGAAGGCTTCCAAAAGCCTCCTGCAAAAGGGGCGTAACCACTCAGAGCAGGGGCGTGACCACTCAAGCTGTCTTCTACAGAACCACTCCAAATTGACTAAATTGCCCTCTTGCTTGCTAAATTTATCGAGGTAGGGTCTTCTAGTGCGTTTGAATTCTTGAAACATGAAAGGATGGGCTTGAATATGTATGTTTATCACCGAGAAATGTAAGGAGAAGTGGACTTGGGTGATTGCTTGTTCATGTAGGCATTATGCTAGGGTTGATGTTTTTTCAAGGTTACAGCGCCATCACAGTCACAGCTAGAGCCAGAGGCCATTCATGAGGAGGGAGGTCCATCACGCCAGCCCGAGATTATTGTGCCGACACATGTTTTTTCCCCACTACAGTGTACATATCAGAGAGGTCATAGAACCTTGTTTGCAGCAGCTCGACGAGTATTTTCTCCACAGCAGGTGGAAGGGGTCTCGTCATCATCGTCAGATCAGCGAGTGTTATCTCCACACCAGGTGGAAGGGGCCTCGTTGCCAACAGCAGCACAGGTAGCAGAGAGGGGCAAGCAGCCCATGATTGAGGAGAGAGTGTCAGGTGATCCGGTTATTGATCTTGACGCCGGTTCTCCTAGCACAGAGCTCAAGGATATCATCCGAGAGCAAAGCACCGAGATTCATTCGATGCAAACACAATTATTGATGGCAAAATGGATAATCAAATATTTGGAGCAGTGAAACAAACAGCTTGAGGATAAGAAAGAGTTGGATGAGCTATGGAGGATTTGAAGTGATCGAGTCATCAACCGTGGGAGGCCCGGTGACTTGCTTCCCAAGGAGAGGGAATCCATGCTTATCCGAGTGAACACACACTTAGAGGGGTTGTTGGCTAAGGCCAATCGAAACAACAAGTTGCTAAGGAACATGAAAAACCATTATTGGGCAAGAATGCATGTTTACAAGGCGAAGATGAAAATGTTCCAAAGAAGGTTGTCCGAGGTCCGCAAGAGGAGGAAGAAGACCAACCCGCTCCGTATCTTGGCTGAGGACTCTCTCACTCACCATGGTACTCATTATCTTCCTCCTAGAAGCAAACCCAAGAGATTTTGAGAATTTTGAGGCATTTTTGGCATTTTTGGGAATTTTACAGGTTTTGGCCATTCGAGTGGTCTCACCCCGTACGCGACCAGTCATGAGGACAGCTCAAAACGGGGAAAACTCTACATTTTTGGATTTGTCATGTAAAGATACACTTGCCTATGGAAGGGTTTCAAATTTTGTGAAGATTTGGGCGCCCAAAAGCTCAAAATACAGGCAAATTTTGACTTTTTGCCCCTTTTTTGAGTTGCAGAAAGAAGTCTTGGGAGATTTGATTTTTGAGGGGTCAAATCCACTCCAAATTCCGAAATTCTAGTTGGGTTGGAAAGTAGACTTCCATACCTTTCCAACGAGCTATCCTGCACCTGATTTGGACATCGGGAAGGCCCTCAAACAGAGCTACAAAGGGGTGCGACCAGTCAAGATCAGGGGCGCGACCACTCAGGCAAATTTGCCAGTTTTGACCAGTTCGGCTAGCAAAGCACTGTTTTCACCTTGGTTGACTATTTGGGCATGTAAATGATGGATTCTTGTGTAAATTTCATGGCATTAGATACTTTTACTCTTCTTTACCACTTCTAGAAGCTTCTTTGTAAATAGTAAATATTTAATGCATAGATAGGCTTCCTAAGTTTTAGAGGCAAGTTGTTGAGCTGGCCTATTATTTAGTGATTGATTTAGAATTAGTTGCAATAGCTCCTAGGAAGTTGAGCTCGACCCCTAGAGGTGGGGAAAGGAGTTAGACCTTCTATATTATGCCTTCTCTTTCTCATTTTCATGGTTGGACTCTAGAGGGAGAAGCTCTATTGTATTTTTTGACTTGTGTCTCTGCAATTTGAGGAAAAGGAAGGCCAGGGTTTTGCAGATTTCATTGTGGATTCTTGTGGATTATTATGTCGATGGTGTGTTTCCTACTTGTCATTGTAAGTGTGTTTATGTGTTCCATCTCTTAATCTCTTGCTGCTAATTAAACAAAGAAGTGATAAAGTTTGAATTCATGCATGCCATGCTCAGCTTTCAATTTTGTTTAATATTTACGTTTTCCACTATCTAGAGAGGATTCGAATTCATTGTTTGCCCTCTTCAGCTTCTCTTCTTTCCTCCTTGATCATCTATTCCAGTTAAAGGCATCAGCATAAACTCCTACCTTGCCCCAAAGACCCACCTGCAAAAACTGAGCTCAATCCCTGCACCCTGAATTGCACTCCCTCCAATTGCCACCAAAAAAACCAAAAACTTTAAATCAACCCCCCTTATCAATTTACTAGCCTAATATCTTTGATCCTAATTGGTCAGCTTATTCTATTGACAAATTCACCGAGTTTGACCCGAGAGAGCCTTCTCATACCTCGTAGGGCTAGCTACGAGGTGAAATGGTTTAATGTAGCTTTGAGGTTTGTCTATCTCAGCCTAGGTGAAATCTCAAGTGCTAACACAAGGCACACAAATGAAAAAGATTAACAAATATTTTGAAGGAGCATAAAGATTAAAATTTAGACTATAAGGAATATATTATTGAGTAAGGTATAAATAATATCAAGAATATATATAGTTTGAGTGAGCCTAATGGTTAAGGGCATGTGTTTCCTCCTAAGAGGTCATAGGTTTAAAGGCTAAGGGGGATAGAGTATGTATTCCTTCATAGACTTATTAGTCAAATCATTGCATGAAGGTGGGACCCTTTTTCTACAAACAAGGGAGTCTCAAACAAAAATTTGGTGTCTAGCTTGGTCGTGAACTTAAAATTGGATAATAATAATAATTATGGATGATATATATATATATGTCTTAGATATATCAGAGAGAGAGAGAGAGAGAGAGAGAGAGAGAGAGAGATATGATGTAATAGAAGTTTTTTTTTTAGATCAAATGGGAGAATTAATAATAGTATAAGGGAAGTTTGTAATACTCAACTCCATTAACCATAGAGAGAAATAAAGAAGAGGGAAGAAGGATATTTTAGAGTGAAGTAAGACTCATTTCTATATATGATGAGGTTGCATTGAGGTTGATAAAAAAAAGAATTGTATGTGTTTGTGAGGTTCATTACATGAAATTGCGTTAGTTTTGACATCACTGGGTAAAGTACTAGCATAACAATGTTAGTCTCAGTGTCAAAGCACTCACTAATAGAAGGGACATTAGTAGAAGGAACTACAAAGCTTCGATAATGAAAACAATAAATGTTGGCTCCTCTTGTTTCACTTTGTTTAGGGGTTCTAGAGCTTATTGAAGTTTGGGGCATGTAATTTTTGGTTTGGTTTGATGTTTGCTTCTCAAAACGATGTTCATTGGCTTTTATTGGGGCCTTCCTTTTGTGATGTTTTGCAGAGAAATAAGCTAGTGACGAGTGGTGGAAAGAGCAGTTGGGAAGTTGTCAAATTAACAACTGAGGAAAGACTAGAGACTGGAAGTTGTGAAGGAGTGGCTGGAAGAAGCAAAGATAGCGAAGCTGAGGAATGAAGACAACCAATCAGGGGAGAAGGAACTGGTAGTTTAGGTTGGCATGCAAGAAAATATAGAAGAAGATAAAAAGTAGAAAGGAGAACTAACAACGGGTTGGTTGCGGTTCTTGGTAGTACTATTCTTCCTGTGTTGCGAAGCTCTGGGAATAGCTCTGTGACTATCTTCCTATAACCTTGTATTTTGCCTGATAGAATTCTAGTGTTGAGGAATAGGCTCTGAGTATGATGTAATGTGTTTGTATCTATCTTAATGAACAAGACTGTTATGGGATCATAGCATATCCACTATGTGGTATTCTGGTTATTCAAAATTTTTATGTATGCACATGTTTAGGTAGTCTTTCTGTTACAACATCTACAGACTATTGCGATTTGATTACTTTGAAGAATAAGTTAATGTTCCTTGTTCTTCATTCTTTGATATGGTTTTCACTGATATTGAATTCCAACCCTCATTTAAATAAGGTTATGCATGCCTCAGGTGAGACCCCTTGCCCTTCACGGGTAAGGTGAAAAATTATGTATTCAGGCTTCTCTGATCCATAAACAATTAAGCAAAATCATTCAGTAGAAGTCACATAAGAGAGATTTTTGGCCGATGCCTTTCGAACCATCAAGTGTGGTGAAAATGTTGGCATTCTGCTAGACTACAGTGGAGCCTTGTTGGCCCCTGTGCCTAAACCATGGGTCTTAACCTTGTTGCTACTTTTGTGCCAACAAATGTTTCTATTGTCGGGACTTGAAATTCAAAAAGAGGGCTTGGAATATGTATTACACAATATTTTTTCACGCCTCCTGAACTTCCCTGTGACATAGCCTGAAGTGCCTGAAACATGATCATTATACATTATACTCATCAATGTATATAGCTTAGATCCCTCTAACTTTGCCTGGAAAATATCTAGATATTTCCTTGAAGAAATAGCTCATGAAACCCTAAAATGAGAATCATCGCCCTTATGAAGATCAAAATCGCGATCATCTCCTATTGCACCTTGTTAAACCAGTGATGACATCACTTTGTTCTCTATCATACTCATGATGGTATCAAAAAGGAAGTTTTCCCAAAGAGGATGAGAAGCTTCGTCATCTAGAAGCTTCCAGAGCGGCGAGCTGGAGGTGGTTTCACATAGATGAGGTTGAATCCTCCTAATTTGACCTCTTGGTCTCATCCCTATGAGCTAACTCCTTAAGATGTGGGCCTAATCCTATCTTTGGAGGAGGTCCAACTCCCTCTCCCAACCTATAAATTTCCCCTCTACCTTTCCCAAATGGTTGATCAATGTCCATTTGCACCCTTATGTTAAGCTTTTGTTACAGGCCATTCATTAGACTTGGAGGAGCATTGGAGAGTGTCTTGGCTTGGACTTGGATTACCACTCAAGGAGAGCATTTCAAAATCAAGGCTATGGTTGTAAGCTTCCCCTTTATTCTTTAAATAATAATACAACTTCTGGTTCATCTTCCCAATATATATGTTCATGTATGTATTTGTTTGGCATTCCTTGATCAGCTAAAAAGATTATTATTGGATTTGTTATTGGTTTTGGTATGCTTTTTTGTCTCTTGGTTGCTTTTGCAGGTACATAAGCACTAAAAGACGCAGGAACAAGACCTTGACACAAGCAGATCGAGGATTTCAACAAAGAGAATCGGATTAGCATCAGAGCAAGGTAGGTCTCCTCTCTTGTTCTATTTTTCAATCATAATCTAGGAAGATGTGTAGTTGATTGTCCTCTTAAGTTGTTAGACCCACTCATTGGGCTAGAGGGATCATCTCTATCCGTAGAGAGGATTAACCTTGACAACAAAATGACGACTTCATTGGGGAACCTATGACCTTTTCCTTCATCGCCTTCACCGTCGCTTTTGAAGAGTTTGGTCAACCATTGATTTTTAGATTTCATTGCTTGCTTGCAGTCAGTGTCATTACGTGGTAGATGTCTAAAGATTGTTAGCTTGAGCTACTTTTGAAAATTTTAGATTTCTTTGACCTTTTCCTTGACCATCATGGATATGATCCTAATAGTAGCGATGATATCGCCAGTTTTGTAGTTATAGTAGCAATGATCATTACTTTATTGCTGAAAGGTGTGATGATTGCAGAAAACTTAGAAATTTAGGGTTTTCTCTATGATTTTTAGTTTCAGTTGTCTTCTCCTTGTGATTTACCAGTGTGTTTGTTCACTGGCTTTCTCATTGTATGATTGCAACTTCCTTTTGACTTAGCTTGAGTGTTTCTAAAGTTTGATTGGCCTTTTAGGGTTTTAGGTCTTATAGGTCAACCTTACTACACTCTTTAGTCTTCCAATCACAGATTATTTGTCTGCGCTCAAAAGTCTTTATGTGTTCAAACGTGCTTACAAATTACTTTTGGTTCTTGTGCCTTAAGTTTTTTTCATTAGTGGATATAGTGAAAGTACCTTAGGCTTCATTCGACAAGTGATAGATTACAAATAGATTGTCTCTTTGGAATCAAAAGAAAGTGTTTGCTTTGAAGTTGTTTATGTTTCGAATTGAAAGTGAAAGTGCAATTCTTTTCTTAGTTTTTGGAACATTTTTCATTGCGTTTGAATCATTGATGTGAAAGTGATTTTCATACTTTTTGGTTTTCCTACATTCTCTCCCCCTTTGCACTAGACTATGTTTGTTGAGAGAAAAGAAAAACCATCATTATATCTTAGAGATTTTGCTTTAAGATATGGCATTACATTTTCTTATCATATGAAGGATTAGATTTCATATTTTGCATTTTTCATTTGAAGATGGTCATAGATGCTTATTGCATTTGGTTTTATGCATAATTTGACTGATTTTCTTCCCTACATAGCTAGCCTTCATCGAATTGAAAGATTTCATTTCATCATCTAGTTTGCATTTTAGGAAGAAAAAACATCTTTAAGGCCTTGAAATTGAGACATAATTACAAGATCAAATTTAAAATCTATCAATTAACCTAAGGAGCATCTGAAACATTAATGATCATATCTAGTGGTGTAGGTTAGAGACATGTTCCGACGTCTTTAAAAATTAGTAGTTTTCGTTAGCTTCGGCATTACATAGCCTAGCACGGACTTATGCTCCCCGTACCGTCGCGTGTATAAAGGGAAACACCTCTAGGTTGCAATCCTTTATCCATATGAAACCGAGTTTAAATCTTTAAATTTGAAGAGATCATCAAGAACCCTGTCCTTTCACGCTCACAAAACTATTGAAAGCAACTAGAGTCATCTTTTCACCCTTTTCTGGACTCTTAAAAAATGAAAAGGCATTGTTTTTGTTTCTTAAATATAACTGCCCATGGTAAACATGACATCCCAAGCAGTTGCTTCTTAGACCAAACACTAGTACAAAATGACTAATTAGTTACTAAAAAAACAACTAAAATTTGCATATAAATAACCATCTTTCAGTCGGTGACCAATAGTAGCTAATTTACAGTATCTTATAATGTGACCAACTTTTAGTCTTTTTTAGCTTAGTCATTAATTGGTTTCCTCAATTTTACCATCTAGTAGTATATTTAGCCATAAACTTGGTCATTAATTTTTCATTGGTTTAGTCATTAATTGCCGCAATTAATGACCAAATATATAAAAAATATATTAGTATATGAAATCTCAAGAAAATCAATTAATGACCAAAGAAATATGACCAAAACGTTGGTCGTGTTGTAAGATACTGTAATTTAGCTACTAATAGTGATATATATGCAAATTTTAGTCATCATTTAAAACCAATTAATGACCAAAGAAATATGACTAAATTTTAGTCGTGTTATAACATGCTATAAATTAGCCACTAATAGTTGTATATATGGAAAATTTAGTCATCATTTAATAGCAAAAAATTTATCATTTGTAGTAGTCATTTATCTTTTGTTGGTATTTTCATATTCATTATATAAACGAATGATTTAGTAGTTTCTATTCATTTCATTCATAATCATTATAAATGATTAATTTAGCCATATATTCTTTTTATTCGTGTTCATCATTAATTAATATAAACTACTAATTTAGTAATTTTAGATTGTTTATGTGTTTATTATTAATCACCATAAGTTAATTAGTATGATTTTGCGACTAAATTTTAAAAAGATGTCATACAATGTGCATGTTTATCTAATATGATAAACATACGTTAATTACAAGACTAAATAATATCAAGTGTAAATAAAAATAATTTCAACCATATAAATTTTATTATATAAAATATCAAGTATTGCAATATGAGTTTCCAACTTAATATGGGTTGGACTATAATTTACACATGAAATATTGTTTCATCATTTCAAAACATTATCACTGCGTTGCCAAAGCATTGCAAGTGAATTCACCAACTCTCAGGGCTTGACCATTAGTAACTATGAGTGTGTCTCATGCAAGATATTGTCTCTAAGGGTATCTAGACAAATTCTATTCTATCTCTCATTTTTCATTTGTCGCTCCAGTATTTTTATTCTCCTCTTTCTTCAATTGTTGCTTCTTACCATCAATATTGAGTTCCTCTCCTGAAAATGAAAGAAGATACAATGTAGAGTATAAGACATGAAAGACGATGATTACTTGAATATAAAATAAGTAGACTATAAAAGATTATATGACATACACCTCAACATTCGATAGTGGCCACTATGTGGCTAGATGACCTGTATAAACAAAGTAAATAAAATATCACCATAGAAAATGGAATTGGGGGGGATTCATCATGCATGCTAGGATTTTTTGTGTGTGCACACATCATATTGCTCACTTCTAATTGTATAAAAAACAAAGAGTATGCACAATGACATGTAGTGAAATGTGGGTGTCTATTTGACTCAATGATATGCTTGATTTTTTAACCCATTCCAATCCTTCCACAATGAAATTAAGAGAGACAAGGACACAAGAAGGACTATAAATAAATGAAATTAGAGACTTTAGAATGCAACTCAATTGTACTTGAATGTAACAATAAGTATTTGCAGCTTCCTGGTCCTCGATGAGCATCAAATTACACTGTGAAAAATTCCTTACGTTATGATAATTTGGTTGCACTTGCACTAATCCTCTGTAGTAGTCCCCTGACTTGCCTATAGATATGATTTTAGAGACAATCCTACTCTTGCAATTCTTACCTAAATGGATCATCTTTGTCCCCCCCCATCGATCGTTATTTTTCAAGGCAACATAATAGAACTCTCCAATTGCATCACTGTCTTTCAAAACAATGCTTGAGTATTTCCAAGTGATTTGTTGAACCAGTCTCTACTCAGGTCCATGAAATCCTTGATTTGTCTCCATCGCAAAAACCTCTTTTCGTAATAAAATTATAAATCCCACATCCTCATTCCTTAGCCCCCACATGCCAATTCTTTAAAGTGGAATACTTTATCATTGCTCCCTCGGTGAAATAGAGATCCACTACTATGGCATGGGGATGATTGGTGTCATAAAATGGTATAGTTCATCCTTCAATATATGTCACAGAACTCCTCTCACCTCACAAAACTCCTCTCATCTACAAAAATAAGAGTTCTCTCAAAATGCCTGGTCTCCATCTCATTCATCCTAAAATAAGTGGATATTTCCATGGGTGACAAAGTGTGCTTGGATATTTAATAGAAGAGCTATTACTAAAAAAATAAAAATACAATGCAACATAATAGTTATCAGTAGGAGCAACAACCCTGCCGAGCTACTTCTTAACTAGATAGAGATACTCCTAAATTACCTCTTATAACGAACAAAATATAATCTTAACTACATATAGAGTCTACCTATGCATGGTAGCAATCAAAACACTGTCAAAAACAACATCTACAACAATGCTGGTCAATCTCTTCTTGCATCACTTGAGCCCTTTTAATTCGGGCATGGTAGAGTTCATTACACAAATAATCAACCACTAAAAAACAATTGACAATAAAAAATAAAATTTCATGTATTCTGACCCTAGAAAATTTAGGGAGGAGCAAACTGATCTCTACAATAAGGACATGAAAAATGCTTACTTGTCCAGTGTCTTTTGATGAATTGTTGGCTGCAATCAAGATCTACATTATCATAATCATTAAACCCTTTGTACAATACAGACATGCAAAATGCCTACTTGTGCATTGTCTATCATAATCATTAAACCCTTTGTACAACAAGGACATGCAAAATGCTTACTTGTGCATTGTCTTTTGATGAATTGTTGGCCGCAATTAAGACCTACATTATCATAATCATTAAACTCTCAACTCTAGATAAAATTTATGATTTGATCGTATAAACCCTCAAAATTATTTACACATAAGAAAAAAAATCCTCTTTAGTAAAAATGAAGAACATAGGCCAAATTCATACTCATGTTCAATTTACCAAAATATTATAATCATTTAACCCTCAACTCTTGATAAAATTTATGCTTTGATCATATAAACCCTCGAAATTATTTACCCATAAGAACAAAAATCCTCTTTAGTAAAAAGGAAGAAAAGAGTCCAAATTCATACCCATGTACAAATTACCAAAATATCCACGCCCAATGGCCTTGCCCTTATCATAATCATTGCACCCTCAATTCTAGATAAAATTTATGTTTTGATCATATAAACCCTCGAAATTATTTACCCATACAAACAAAAATCCTCTTTGGTAAAAAGGAGGAAGAGAGTCCAAATTCATACCCATGTAGAAATTGCCAAAATATCCACCCCCAGTGACCTTGCCCTTCCTCCATCTAATTTGATGCTCTCCTAAGGTGTTTCTACCTTGCCCTTCCTCCATCTAATTTGGTGCTCTCCTAAAGTGTTTCTACCTTGCCCTTCCTCCATCTAATTTGATGCTCTCCTAAGGTGTTTCTACCTTGCCCTTCCTCCATCTAATTTGGTGCTCTCCTAAAGTGTTTCTACCTTGCCCTTCCTCCATCTAATCTGATGCTCCCCTAAGGTGTTTTCCATGCAAACTCCATCTGGGTTCGAATCCCATGAAATCCACAAATCATGTTGATGGTCTTCCATCTTCTGGAATTTCCACACAGATATAGACAAGGCATATAAAATATAGTGCTACAATGTGATGATGTAGTCTGTGAATATTTTATTTGAACCCAACACTAAACTGGAAATGAAAAAGAAAATAAATATTTATAATATAAAATAAAATATATAAATTGCAATTGGGTTAAATGATTTATTTTTAATAAGAATTTGTTATTTTTTCCTAAGACCCTAAATTAAAAAGAAGAAGAAGAAGTTAAAAATGATATTGGGATGAGTGTATACATTTAAATATAACCTCAATTAATAATAAAAAGCTAAATTAATAAAAATAGTAAAATTTAATTTGTTATATTTTGATTTTGTTATTAACTTGTGAATAGGCTTTGTTACAATACCATGGACCAATACCATGGCTTATCAATACTACAAGTCCAAAAACATAACTTATTTCACAACCAAAATATTTTACAACAATGTGACAAGATTCTTAACCGTGGATATTCACCCCCACATTACGGTTAATATTATTAACTTGTAAAAAATAGCCTTTGTTACAATACCATGGGTCAATACCATGGATTATCAATACCACATGCCCAAAAAACATAAATTATTTCACAATCAAATAACAATATGACAAGATTGTTAACCATGGATATTAACTTATAAATCTGCTTTGCTACAATACCATGGGCCAATACCATGGCTTATCAATACCACATGTCAAAAAACCATAACTTATTTCATAGTAAAAATATTTTATTTTAATTTAATTTTACAACATTTTTTTAATTGAATCTAAAAGGGAA